>CAEGAE010038165.1:0-78493 GCA_903067095.1 Girardinus metallicus
ATTAATATAATATAATATAATATAATATAATATAATATAATATAATATAATATAATATAATATAATATAATATAATAAAAACTTTTTATAAAAATCAATACTAATTAGTGTAATTATTTTTGGATCTGCAAAATAGACATAATACCACTCTTAATTTGGATGTAAAGAGGCTAGTATAACCGGATGCATTTTGAATATATAATGCCAGATTTTTGTTTATATTCTATTTCCTGTCAAATTTGCACAGCGCCCCCTTGACCATTCAGAGGAAGCCAGCAAAAGAAAGAGGCGTGTCGGTGCCAGTTGACAAAGCAACTCAGAAGTATTTTAAACTGAAACAAGATGTTAAAGATGGACAAGATCTAGATCGCAAAGAAAATATCCGTAGAAATGTGTTAGGGACTTGCTTTCCATTATGTAAAATGCAACCTTAGTTTAGTTTCATTTTTTCTTTTATTTTTTTTTTTAAATCTGTTTTATCGATCTATTGCCAAATTACATCAGTGTGAAAAGATGTTTAACATTACTCAATTTCAAGAGGTACTCATCCAGTTCAGTATTCATTAATGTAATAATTTGGGTAACTTATCGTCACTTCTCAACTTGTCCTAATCGGACCGATGTGGCCCTAAATGAAAAGGAATTTAACATCATCGCCTTAAAGTTAAAAAAAAAAAAAAAAAAAAAAAACTGCATTGTGATATTACTGACAAGAACGCTTCCTGGTCATGATTCTGGCCAACACTTTTAATTTCACATTACCTCAGAAGAACTTCAAAACCAACTCATTTATACAATCTCACTCTTGTTTAGACCCCCTTAACACGTCTTTAAATACGCCACAACATATGTGATAACACAGGAAACAGCTCGAAAGCAGTGTTTTTACAACAAACATATACAATTATAATTAATAAAATTGAAACTCAACATTTTATGTTAGTATAGTTCAACTAATTAAAGTGTCCAGATATTTATTAAACCTCGATAATAATACAGATATTTTTAAAACCCTTTTGTTCCAGGTTTCAATTTAGAAAGTGGTAGTAATATAAGTCCATGCCAATCGCCACAAAGAACCACACATTGAACTTCAACTCCCATGAGCCAACGACAATGACATCATCTTTAAGCGACAAGTAACCGTCTTCAAAACAAACATGTAAGCTGTCTAACCATAGGCCGTTTAGCTGTACTTCTGCTCATTTGTTAGAGCTCAGTCGAGTTTCTGTTAGCTTTAGATTTTTATACTGATATTTATAAAGTTTTTTGTCGATATTTTTACAGAATTAAGTTCGACGGTAGATTTTGGTTTTGAATTTCGCGCTGTTTGCTCGGCCTCTGCGTTATGGAGGTTGGTTCCCTCTGTCAGGTCAGGAACATAAAGAAGTGAGAGTGGATTTTATTCCAGTGATTGTTTAATCGGCAGAGACGGTTTTTTTTTTTTTTTTAATGGAGGTGACGGACATTGGAAACAAAGAGGAAGGGAAAGTATGGCATCGTAAACCAACACCGGGCAAAAGGTAGGTCTGAATGCCTCTTTAAAACACCGGTTTCATTAGCAGTGATCAAGTGCTACTGAGCTTACAGAGAGTTATTAAAGCAGACATGATAACGGGTTTAACGTGGCAAAGTTTCGATTTCCATAAATATGTCATTTTTCCATTCGTTGCATCCTGTCTGTGGGTTTCCCCTCCTCAGTGTGTTGGCGACGGTGGTCCGCACTGCTCAGCAGTCCAAGACGGTGCGCTTCCTCCATGTGGCCTTCGACACCACAGGGGACTCTTTTCTGGCCGGAGATCACCATGGCAACATTTACTTCTTTGACATCAGTAGAAACAGGTGACTAACTGTGGTCGTGCTGGGTGTGAGGGGATGCTGCGGAGTAAAACGTAAACAAATGAGCATTTAAAGCGTCTCACAAAATCCGTCCTTCCAGTTGAACTGCTTTGCATTTTATCACATCACAACCGCAGCATTAGGAGTAATTAGTTGGGATTTATGGGTGCAACCAACACGCTAGATTTGTCAGTGCTATTTGCGGGTCGCCACAAGCAGCAAGAAGGTGTTTTGGTCAGAGGAGATCAAAATGAAATCTTTTGGTCTACATGCAAGTGAACATTACCCTGAATGCATCATTCCCACTGAAAAACATCGAGTTGTGCTGGATGTCTTTCAGCATAACTGGAGGGATGCTTTGTGCTGGAGGGAGCTATGAAAGTTGTTTTTTTATGCACAGAACAATAACGCAAAGTTCTTAGAGCCTAGATACTCGATGTCTAAACGTCCCCTCCCCGTTCCTGGGCAGGTTCCGCTTGGTGCAGAGGACAGGACATGCTTGTACTGCTCTGGCATTCAGCCTCCGCAGGACAACTGAGTTTCTTGTAGGTCTGGTTGACCACACCATCAAATGCTTTGACAAAGGTGAGACTGACTCGTCTGAATCTTACCTTTCAGCAGCAAAACTATCTGGAAGCAAAGACAGACAGACCGAAACTTTGTCGTAAGCATCGCATCACCACGGTGATGTATTTTTTCTCTGCCGTGCCGTGTGTTTACTTCCACAGACACGAAGCAGCTGGTCAGCTGGATGAGAGGTCACGAAGGAGCCGTCACTTCCATATCCGTCCACAGCTCAGGCCGATACGCCATCACGACATCAGCAGACACTGCTCAGCTCTGGGACCTGGACACCTTCCAGAGGAAGAGGAAGCTGAACATCAGACAGTCTGTCGGCATACAGAAGGTAAAAAAGCAGATGCAGCGCCACATAGTTAAACCCAAGTTCACTCTTACCTCTGGCAGATTTAGATTTAAATCTAAAGTCTTTTTTTTTTTCTTTCAAGATAAAAAAAGAATCATGATCAACAATTTTGGTGATTTACTCCAAAACAAGGTTTCAGTAATGGTCTTTAACCTGTCCTTTAAATGTTTTGAAACTCTTAAAAGTATATTAAAAGTGTCATTATTTACAGAATCACAACAACAATCATAAACATTCATGAAGACTCCTTTAGGTTTATGACAGAGTCATGTTGGTCTTATGGACACCCCTTCAAATAAAGTCTTACCAAAGACGCTTTTTTGTGTGGCACCATTCATACACTTTGTTATGCAAAGTGCTTTGCAGGAGGAATCAACATCTGATACAAAATCACACGAAAGCAAAAGACATGAGACATAATCGGATATTTTATGGAAATACTAAGCTCGGACTGAAAATAAATTATAAAGCAATTCATTTTCAGCGCTGATTTAAAGGAGTCAGCAGTTTAAGACAGTGATCTGTTGTCTCTGACTAACTAAGCTGTCATTTTTTGCGCTAAGGTGCAACTCAGAGTCACTCTGTGAGGTTGAAAGCTCTGCAGCGACGCCCTGTTCCCTGCGTTTCAGGTTTTCTTCCTCCCCCTCAGCAACACCATCCTCAGCTGTTTCAGCGACGACTCCATCTTTGCTTGGGAGAGCGACACCTTGTTCTGCAGGTATCAGCTCCCCGTTCCCGACTCCGGACCCAGGATCTTTTACAAGGCCTTTGCCGTCACACGGTGGGTCTCCAGCCCATTCGATAAGCTCCAGTGTTGCTTGTGACTCTCAGTAAAACTCTGCAGGGGTGAGAAGGGTTTAACTTGGGTGTTGTGTCGACAGAGACGGTAAAAGCCTTGCTGCCGGGGGCCGCTCCAACCTGCTGCACCTGTGGTGCCTGGAGAGCCAGCAGCTGGTCAGGGTGATCCAGATGCCATCTCAGGTCCGAACTGTCAGGCAGCTGGAATTCCTGCCTGAAAACTTTGATGGAGGAGCCAACCAGGTAGACCAGGAGCAGGACTTTTTTTTTTTTTTAAAAGGATCTTCCTTCTTTTGTTCTTTTGACTGAATTTGACATGAACGTCATCCTCCATCACAGCCGATGTTCTTCACTTTGCCTCTACATTTAGAAACCAGGTTAGATTCTGGGTTTGAAGATGAAGATGAAAATGAAGAGACTTAAAAACAAAGACCTCCCAGAAAATGAACAACTTAAGCATTTGATGTAAATACCCCCTAATGTTGTAGATTTTAGATTTATTTTGAAGCTATTCAGCAGTGAATAAATGTGAATTCAAGCTGACTGATATATTTCAATATGTGTTTATTAAAAAGATGTTCAAATTGTTCAGAATCAAACCTCAGTCCATCCTACCTCAGAATATCTAAAGACTAAAATGAAAAGAGGGACAGAAACTCACAACATAATGAAATTATTCCATGGCAAACTTCCACATTTTTGACCAGTTAGTCAAAAATGTGGTAGCTTATATATTATACAAACACACAAACATATATAAAAAAGTACAAATTTAATTTTATTGTTCATATTGCTTCACCTCCTGTGGGGTTGCTTTTGTTTTTCTTTTCCCTTTGACCTCTTTGAGGAAAACAGTTTTGTTTCTTTTCCAGTTTCTGTTTTTCTAGACGGGAAAACAAAATGTCTCTTCTCTTGTACTTCTGTTCATCGTCTGTTGTTTCTTTCCTGCTGTCCTCTTTCGTTTTCATGATTTTATTTTATTTTTTAATTATTTTGTCTCCACAGACTTTAGGGGTGTTGAGCCAGGACGGTGTGATGCGGTTCATCAACATTCACACATGCAAACTTCTCTTCCACATGGGATCCGTGGACGAAGCCATCACCGCCGTCGCCGTCGGCCCCAACGGTCGACACATCGCAGCCATCATGGACAACGGAAGCATCAACATCTACAGCGTCCAGAGCCTGACGCAGGAATTGAGCAAGGTGACGGTAAAACACGTTGCTGCTGAACACGTGTTCTCACTGGGTCACTAAAGACTGTTTTGTTTTGCATCTGTGCGTCCACTCCACAGCCTCTTCCGTCTCGGGTAGCCGTAGCCTCTGGTGGTGGAGCTGGTCACGACTTTTCCAACATAAAGATGAAGGTGAGGTCAGAGCCAGTCCGGCCAGCCAGGCGATCAGGCAGAGGAACACAGGTGAAGATACTGAGACCACCTGCAGGGTCTTCAGCTGAGGACAAAGAGGTAGGAGAAGCACAGAAGTAATCATTTTTATTAATGCTTGTTGCACGTTTGGTTTATTATTTTATTATAATACAGCAAATTCTACCATTGTTTTTACCAGAAGCGCACCGATCTGATAGTAATATCTATATCGGTCTCAATATTTAAAAAAAAATTCTAGATTGGGTATCGGTGTCTGATCCACCAGGGCAGATCTATTCAGCCTAGTTCTATGCTTTGTGCTCTGAGCGACTTCTTGCTTTATTATTTATTTTACATTATATTTCGAATTTCTAATTATACTTTCTGAACAATTTCAAAGGTTTGCTGCAGTTTATTTTTGCATGTTTGACCAAAAACCTATTGTTTTTGTCAGTTTCAGTTTATTTATTTTACTGTGACTGTTCTACTCCTAAATGCTCTGACTGAACAAATTAAAGTTGTGCTGTTTTTACATATTTGACCAAGCTTGTGAAGTGTGAAGTTAAGTGTGCTGGACTGATGCAGAGCTGTCAAATAAAATTGTAACTCAGTACAGTTATGTCTGTGTTTTAAAAAAAAAGAAATGTTTTCCGTCAATTTAGCACGATCGTTATCGGTACCAGCCGATACCAAAACCTCAGATGCTGGTGCGTCCAATTAGGATCGGTGCGTCCCTAATTTTTAATCTCGTTTAATAATTATCTTATGTGGTAGACCAACAAAAGTTGCAATTGTTGGAGAAAACCACATAAGAAATCTGGTTCCCTTTGAGATTAATGAAATATTTATGCATTTAATTGTATTATTCTTTATTTTCACAGTTATAAAATAGTTCCCAATGGTCTAACTCATGATAAACATACCACAGTTTGATTATAACACGACTAATGTCTGTCATTGAATATATTTCCTCAATCAAACAAGAAGATTCACTGATCATTTGGTTTTCTCTCATTTTGTGATTTAGAACGAACTACCTGCTGGTCTGAACAAGAAGAGACTTGTAGCTCTGCTGAAAGCTTTTGGGGAATTTCCAGCTAAATACAGGTGCAAACCTCTTTCTGTTAAAGATGTAGCCATATTTGACGGCATTTTGATACTCTACGATCATTTTCTGCGTGGTTTCTGCAGGATGTTTGTGTGGAAGTCTCTGCTGTGTCTCCCAGAGAACCATGCAGCGTACAGCAGCCTGACTGACAAAGGCCTGCATTCAGCCTTCCTCACTCTGCACGACAAGTACCCAATCAAGAGCCACAAACTGCAGAGAGGATTGCAAAGGTCTGTTTCTCCTGCAAATGTTACAAAAATTTGCAGGAGTGATTTTTGTCTGGTTTAATTGTGTAAATCTTTTTTTTTCTTGTCTCCTCTGCAGGCTTCTATCTGCCTTAGCTCACTGGGCAGACATTTTTGCAGAGGTGGAATATGTTCCTCTGCTATCGTTTCCTTTTGTCAAGCTTTTCCAGAACAACCCCATGCTCTGCTTTGAGGTGGTGGCCACCGTTATCGGTACGTCTTTACTGTGACGCTGTTTAAAAGATTAGATTAAAGCAGGTTTCCCCTGTAGCTGACTCACTGCGCGCTGGTTTAGTGAACTGGTGCCAGCATTGGTTCGAGTATTTCCCCAACCCTCCTCTGAACATCCTGAGCATGGCAGAGAACATTCTGGGTCATCACGACAAGGAGCTGCTGCAGCACCTGATGGACTGCGGCATCACCTCACAGGTAACGGCAGCAGCAGCAACACCAGGCCAACACAGAGAGACAGTCTGGAGTCTGACTTATGCTGTTTCAGGTCTGGACAGGAAGGAACTGTTTCCACTGTTTCTAGACTTTAATTAATGTCACAATATCCATCCATCCGTCCATCCATATTTTATCCTCTGATAATCCACCATTTGTTAATCTGTTCGTCTCCTTAATTCATTCTGTCAAAATGTGCCACAAGCGACTCAGAATTTTTTGTCTGGTAAAGTTTGTAATCTTCTCATACTGAATGTTAGGAGACTTGTCAGCCACTAGACGCTCAGAGAGTTGCACATTACAGTAACGGCTTACACGGGTTTATCCTCATTTCTAAGAACCCCGTCCTCCATCTCTCCGTCTGTCCCAGCTGTACGTGTGGCCGCTGTTGGAGACCATGTTCTCCGAGGTTCTGACGCGCGACGAGTGGCTCCGGCTGTTTGACAACGTCTTCTCCAACCATCCGTCCTTCCTGCTGATGGCCTGTGTGGCCTACGTCATCTCCTGCCGGGAACCTCTGCTGCTGTGCTCCCAGAAGAAGGACTTTGAGGTACACCTTCTGCCCCTCCATTTAATCACCACTGCCATCTGTTGTTTCCGCTTCACAAAAGTACCATGCTACTCCTCCTCAGTACTTTTTTCACCATCGTAACAACCTGGACGTCGGGGCGATGATAAAGGAGGCTTACAGGATTACTGGCAGCACGCCGGCTGCCATCCACCCCCGAACCCTGCTCTCCGACTTTACGCCCCTCACCAGCGGCCAGTACCCCATCTTCAACCAGTACCCAGAATTCATAGTGGAATACCAAAGCAGGGAGAGGGAGCGAATACGGCTGCAGGAGATGGAGTACCTAAAAGAAAGGCGAGCTAATCTCAATAGCAGAGATGTAACTGCATCATCACAGCTGCATGATGATGCAATGACAACAGAGCAAGTTAAACATATTTTTATGTTTTCAAGCTGCAACCTTTGAATGACCTTTTTTTTTTTTTTTTTTTCCTTCTGTCCTGGAGATTTTTTGCTCATCTGTTTTACATTTAGTATATTTACATTTTTAGGACAATTTATCCCATCTGAGCTGAGGATGTTAACTCGTTAACTTTAGATTAACCAGTTAATCTAAAGTTGATTGATGTTGATTGACTAATGATTAATAAGTGACAGTAATTTGTTTTTTTTTGTTTTTTTTTTAAATTGGAGTTTTCTCTTGACCGTCTTTCCATAACAGACCGTTATTGGAACTAATTAAGCATTAATTGACAATTGATCGTAAGTCGATTAACTGTTTGTGTCTCTAGTTTGATCCTAAGTTATTCAGACTTAGAGCGACTTTTGTGTCGTCTTCAGGGAGGAGTTGTCGGCACTGCGAGCTGACTTTGTGCGCCGCCAAGCTGAAGAGAAAGCCTACTACGCCCAGCAGGTGGATTTATTTACTAGACTTCCTCACAAGCAAATACTGCATTGTGTCAAAGTGTTCAGATTTGAATACGAATCACCTGAAATAATCAGATTGATAAAAATTCAACAATTTCAACATAGGAGTTGCTTCAGAAAGCCGAGGAGCAGCGCAGAAACATCCTGGCACAAGAGGAGGAGAAGCTCGCACAGCAGAGGACAAAGTATCCAATAACGCTCTCCCACGTTCGTTGTTTCTACCAAAAGAAGAAGCGTAGCATTAGTTATTAAAGTTTTAACGGTGTTTAGGCTGGCAGCTATGAAGAGAGAGCTGAAGGTGAAGGAGCTGCACCTGCTGGACGCGACTAGAAGACGCTTCATGAAGCACCAACAGGATCTCCAAGCCTCGCAGGTACAGAGGCTGGACCAGGAGATCAACAGGAAGGTAAACTTCTCTGCGTCTGAGTGCACTACAGCTGCCGTACCTGTAATGTTGTCCGCGACGTTGAGCTTTTTTTTTTTTTTTCTTTTTATGATGAACCTCGATGCTCAACCCTCACGTTCTGCTGCAGATGGATCAGCGGGAGCAAGAGACGGCCGCGGCAGTTCAGGATCTAGAAGTCAGACAGATGGAGCTGGAGGTGCAGAGGAAACGGCTTGAGCAGGTGACGAGAGCCGCTTGGGCCTAATGGGGAACATACGGGCCGTTTACAACACAAAAACATGGATTAATGGTTTGAAAAGGTGCTTGAAATCCTTAAAAACGCTTGAATTTCAATGAGGTATTTTTACGATTTGGAAAGTGCTTGATTTCTCTGTAAAATCCTTGAAGGAGTGCTTGATTTCCAAACTGCGCAGTTTTGTAATAAACTGTAATCTAATGTTTGACTAGAGGCCTAAATTTGGAAAATGTTATTTATAGTTGAAACCAGATATTTTAATACACCTAATAAAAGACACACATTTTTTTTTTCTCAAGGTCTGGAGTTAAATCAGACTGAACTTTTCTTATTTTAGGTAAATTTAGAATTACCAAAATTATTTCAATTTGCTAAATACCAGAAAACATAGCAAGAATTTTTAGTTTTTAATTTTGAGTATTTATTATCCCTAATGACTCAATTACTTGCTGATCTGTGTAATTGAAATACAGATTGGCCTATATATATATTCTACTTTTTTTATGTTGTTGTTAAATTGATGTGTTGTTCCTGGACCAGCCAGGTGAATAGGGGATGTGTTACAGAGACATTTCAAAACATAAAATGTTGTTATATTTTAGCTTACCTCCTCCCTGCTCCAGTGTGGTGCTGGAAACGTTTGAAAACTTACCTTGAAAATGCTGGAAAAGCGCTTGACTGTGGGAATAATTGCTGCTGCTTAGGACCTGCTGAAGAAGCAGGAGCGCTTCGGACGAGAGGTCGAAGAGGAGGTGCAGCTGAAAATGAGAGCTGCAGAGAGAGCAGATGAGACTGGCCCAGAGCTGCTGCACGGCGCAGAGAGCAACCTGCAGGTCAGCGACGCACCCCGTTGGAAATTTCGCACCTGACAACAGTTTCCCAAGGAAAACACTCAACAGTCACCATAACTTGGGTTTTGGTCCAAGTTTCTGCAATATTTACCATCTGTTCATGCGACATAAACTCTCACACAGGCCCTGGACGAGTCCCTGGCAGAGGCGTACCAGCTGGGCCTGGAGTCGGACTGGCAGAGAGAGGTGCTGGGGCGCCTGCAGCAGGTCGAAGCTGAGCAGGAGAGGAAGAGGGATCTGCTGGCAGAGCTTCAAAGAAAAACTCTGGCAGAAGAAGAGAAACTGGCTCACACCTTGAGAGAAGTGGCAGGAAGAAAAGTGAGAATAGGATTTTTTTTTTTTGGCAGTGATTACTAATGAAGAACAGAAACAAATAATACAGGTGTAATTTTTATCTCAGACTCTGCTTCAAAACAGGCTTCATCTCTGAGAAGTGTGGGATTTGTTCAGGGTTTTTATTTTTGGGGGGCTGTTTTTATTCATGGAGAGTGATTGCTGCGTTTATTTTGCAGTGGGATGACGTGATGAATAGCAGAGCAGAGTTACAGGAGCAGCGACTGACCTGGTCCTCAGCAGACACAGGTAACACACCACACACACATCGTAGTAGAGGTGGACATTAATAGATGGTCAAACAGCCTTTAAATTTACACGAGACCGCTGCCTGGAAAATAGCTGCATTTTCGGATGTTGACGGGGGGGAAAAAACCTCCACCTTCAAGACACTTCGAGTCGTTGAACTGACCCGGTTATTAGTACGACGTAGCATAACGGTTTTGTTATTATCAGGCTTACACGTGTGGCATAAACCCTACAGCCGTGCGTTCTGCGCTTGTGCACCGTCACCTCCGCGGTGACGGTGCTAGAGAAAGGCTTCAGTTTTTCATTTTGCCCTGACTTGTTTCTGCTCCCTGCCATCACAAGATTTTAAATTAGAACATTTCCGAATAATTAATTCAAAGAATCATCACTTTTGACTTATATGTGTTTAATCAATTATTGTCAATTCCAGTCTTCTTTACTGTCATAATAAAAAACTCTCACCACTGAATTTTAACATAAGTGATGTGCAGAAAACCTGAACTACACAGATCTAATCTGGTCTTTTTCATTGTCTCAGAAGGAGAGAGACTTCTTCGCAGACCTGCTGCTTCTGTTGCAGCTAAAGGTGTAAATACAGCCACAGCGGGGAGCTCTGCCGCCACCCAGAGGCAGGAAGGCGCCAGCATGGTGTGTCTGAACAGCACTTCACCTTCAGGGAGCTCCACCACCAACTGTGAGTCGGTTTAAGCTCATTACATTAAATGCATTTTAGTTCACTTCTTTGGTGTTTTTGTGTGGTAGTGATTATTTAATAGTAATTAAGGGTTCTGTTTGCGTCCTGTTAGTCTCCCTGGACCGCGGCCGGGCCCTCTTGGACAGCAGCGAGAGGGAGCTGCTGAAGGAAATCAGGGAGCTGAGACAGAAGCTGGCAGCGCGAGCTCGAGAGTCCACCTCGTCCTCCTCGCCGTCTGTGCCCACGCCGTCCTCTGTGTCCTAGTGACCACCAGCTGCCTTCTGTCGTCTGCCCGTTTAAGGAAACATATTCTGAACCTAAGCTCACTGCAGCAAAACACAAACAGTGACTCAGACCGTGGAGCCTGCTGACTGGCTGCTGCGTGTTTATGAACCATCCGCCCTTCCATCTCTTGACAGGTTGCGGGTTTACTTTACGCAGATGAACTCATGCATGAGAAGATTCTTTAACAACATCATTGAGCGCAGTTAGAAGTTTAATTTATTTCAGTTCTGGGAAGCCTTTTGTGATCAAACGATAAAATGAGTCTCCTGCCTGACGTTGTTGCTGCGTCTTTTACGGTCTTTGTTGAAGCACTTATTAGTTTTTTTGCCGACTAAGGACTTTTCAAAGAGCAAACGGTCCAGATGGATCAAGTTGAGCAGTGTCAGATAGGTGCTGTGTTTGAATTTCTGATTTCCATTTCCTATTCACCAGAGCGTCTTCTCACGCTGAACTTCCCCGGGATTTTCCGTACTTGTGACCTCGGCGTGCGTCATATGCAGACCGAGACCCTCTGATAAGGAAGGAGCAACAACTTTAAACGCAGCAGTATAATTTAGGGGCACAACGAGAACTCTGACTTTCGATTTCTGCTGCAGTAAACAGTGCAGAATGAACTCTTGCAGCCATTGTAACCATAGAAACAAATAAGTGGCCGTAACTACTATAGTTTACTTAGTTTTATATTTTCCTTTGTAAGAGCACCAGAGCTTTAATTTGATCTTTTATTATCTCTATTATTTCAGAGATGTTTTTTTTATATATATTTGTCTCGTTTAAAGTCATTTTTGATAAAGTCTCCAGTCTTCTGTGTGTTTTATGGTAACTTTCGATTCCCATTTATCTCGTCTTGATACGTTTTATAATGATTTACTCACATTTTACCTAAAATACGCCACCTGAGCATTTTTCAAAAGCGGTCGCCGCGTGACCAAAGCATCCTCCTTTTGGCAGGGCAGTGAAAAGCCACAATTATCTACTGAAGATGTTGCAAAGACTCGTGCTTAACTTTTAAAGCTGACAAGTGGCATCAATGCAAAGCAAAACCAAAGCAGAAAAACCTCCAAAAAGGTTTGTCTGATACTTTAAAAAGCTGCACTGAAGACAGAGTCGAAAACAGATGCGCTGTGCTTTTGCGTCTCTGCTCCTAGTCCCTGTCTGGGCGTGTCTACCACCGAACCAAAAGCATTCAGGCGTTTCTGACAGGAGCCGAAGTGACAGCCATCTTCATTCCAGTCACTCATTCGTGTCCATCCAGCTCGTTCCTGCGCTCATCAAGCTTCTCTGGCCTGGGAACAAAACTCTGCTTCTGCTGTGCTGAACTATAAACCACATTAGGAGGCACTCATGAATGTTTCCCCCCTGCCTGAACAGGCAGTAGTGTGTGTCTTTCATTTAATTACACATAGGCACACATTCCTCTCTATTTTTATTTAACTTCACATATATGATAGGATCCCGAACCTTGAAAGAGGGAACTTTCAATAAAGCTGACAAGTGGCATCATACGTCCTGAACCCCACGATTTATCAGGATTCAGCCACAAACTTTAATATATCTCGTTATTAATGTGATTGAGCAACACAAAGCAGCACATGGCTATGACATTCTGAAGCTGTTTTTTAATGAAAGCTTCAGGTGTTTTTTAAGAGCACAAATGACATCACGAAAACCAAGGAACACAGCAGACAGGCCATAAGAAAGTCCATTTGAAAGCAGAGTTGATTTATGAAACAATTTCCCAAGCTTTAACGATCTCATGTAAAAAAAAAAAAAAAATTAAAAAATAAAGTTCAATATATCATTCAAAATTGGAAAGAGTCTGGCAACAGCTGCAACAAGCACAACCAAAAAACCCTCCAGAAAACTATTAGTCCAGTTTAAAGTTTGCCACAGGCTGTACTGGACACAAATACTCTGGCCAGATTAGACCAACATCTAGTTTTTAAACCTAAATCCAAAATACCGTGTGTATTTTCTGTCTCCACTGTGAAACATGATGTTGGAAGTATCATGCTGTGGGGAGTTATTTTTATTTTTTTTTTCCTGCTAAAGTGACAGGAAAGCTGATCAGAGTTGATGGGAGTTTCACTTCCCATCATGATATCAGCCCTAAGCATACAGCCAGAACTATATGGAACAGCTAAGAACAAAAAAAAAAAAACTTGTGTCAAAATGGTGTAGTTAAAGTCCAGGCCTAAATCTAATAGAGAATCTTTGCGCGTGAGCTGTTTTGTAAAGAAAAAGGGGCAAAAAGAGCTAATATATATAATTACTACAGTAGTAATGATACTAATCATACCTATGTTAACTACCACATAGTAATGAAGGTAATGATTACTGTTAAAATACCAAAAACGGAGATAAAAGTTGAGGATGGTGAACAGTTCTGCCAAGTGCTGTGTATAATAAACTCACCTGTCACATCTCCTCATGTTGAGGAAATCACCTGGCTCTCAGCAGAGGCGGGCCTACCTTCTCCTGTCTTTCCACATCAGTAGTTCTCCCACACAGCTGCAGCAGAACCCCGGATGCACTTCTTCTCTTATTATGCTGATCCAGACTGAAGCTTTTCGAATCAGAACCGTTCCTCCAAACAATAAAAAAAAAAAAAATCTTCATCAAAGCTCCTCCGCCATGGACGGATGCAACAACATCTCAGTTTTGTCATACAGAAGGTCCAAGCCTGTGGGGAAGGTGAGGCGGCGGGTTCAGGACCTTCGGATCCCCTCGCCCTCTAATTATTGTGCCCATACGGCCAGCGGAACCAAGCCGGACCTGAGCCACAACGAGAGCGCTCGGTTAGCGGCCGACTGTCTGCTCTCCCAGGGCCTGGACGGATACCGCCAGGTGCTGCAGGCAGAGGGGGAGGTGGACTTCCTGTCAGAGCTGGAGAAGCTTTACGTCCTACGGAACGGGAGAGATGCAAACACAGGTTGGATGTTTTCCTCTTTTCGTCTTATTTATTTAGCTTTTTTTTTTTTTTTTTTTTTTGTCATTTCAGTTCTTTACAGTCTTGTGTTGTTAAATGCAGGTGAAACAGATGACATGGACAAGGAGTTTGTCAACCCGTTTGCCCATTGTGAGTCTCAAACGAGCAGCGACTCCGCAGTGGAGTGTTTGGACCAGAAGATCGAGAAAGGTATTCAATTGTCTGTCTGAAAGACCGGGTTTCTTCAGGCTCCAATTTCTGCCTCCCCAGACCTGAAATTCTCTGCTCCCGTGTCGGACGATCCCAGCAGGGCTGCAGCTAACTATTAATTTAGTTATTAATCTATCGATTATTCTGACGATTAATCGACACGAAAAATTGACACATTGTACTGATTTTTTTTTTTTATTTAAGCACTTTTATATACAAGATTTAGAAATACATTAAAAGATGAAAATATAAGCAAATATTTCACTTCCTTTTTTTAATAAGAAAATAAACATTAACGTAACAACAAAGTGATTTTAAACCGGGTGAAGCTAAGACTATGCAGACAAAAGCTTTTGTCATTTTAAATATAAATGTATGTTATACAGTTTTGGCTTAATTATAGTTCTGAATATGTAGGTTATTTTTCAGCAAATGGCATCCTTTGAGTCTGTATTCTCCACTTAGCGATTAATCGATAACTAAATCAGCTGACGATTATTTCAGTAATCGATTCATCACGATTAATCGTTTCAGCCCTAGATCCCAGCCCTGAAGTGTTTCTCCAGTCTGACAGGACTGCAGCTGCCATGAAAGATCTGGTCAGGCAGTTCCTCAGAAAGGCTAAACTGGTACGATAGGAGGTGTGTTTGTGTGACATGAATCCCTGGTGCTGTAGTACCACAGGCATGCGGGTGACAGTGTGTGTGTCTGTGTGTGTGTGTATACAGGTCTTGGCTATAGTGATGGACGCCTTCAGTGACCCGGAGCTGCTGTGTGATCTTCTCGAGGCGAGCAGGAAGAGAAACGTGTCTGTTCACCTCCTGCTGGACCACATTAACCTAGAGGGGTTTGTCAGCATGTGGCAGGAACTCAAACTCATCAGCAGAAACTTCCCGGTAATTATTTTCAAAACAGGAAAAAAACAACAACAAAAACTGGACTTGTTTAGCTTCGGGCAGTGAGAAGAACATTTGCTGCCGTATGTTTGTGATAGTTAGCGTGTTGGTGTGTACAGAAGGTGTCGGTGCGAAGCGTCCCAGGTCAGACCTACAGCGCAAAGACGGGCAGGAAGCTGACAGGTCAGATAGCAGAGAGTTTTATCATCGCTGACTGGGATGAGGTGCTGACTGGCACATACAAGTACGTCTACACACACCACAAAAACACACCCAGTTTCATCAAGTATTTGTGGTCTAGTTTAAATATCTTAGGACATTTTACGTAAGACAAAAACTAACTTAACAAGTAACTTTTTAGCACGATGTAAGAGCTAAAATCATTAGTTCAGCTGGCATATTTTTCCCTTAACATGGGAAAAATGTCTTCTTATAAGTGAGCTTTACTTATATATTATAATGTCATTCCTCATCAAAAACATACCTGCAATGTTGCCTTGACTCTTTCGTGCACGTCTGAGGAATCCTTGAATCTCAGACGTGATTCAATGCTCACGTGGGTGAATGGGAGCTCAGTGCACCCATTCAGCTGTGCAAAACGCCTGGGTGCACTGAGCTCCTCCTCAGAGCTGCACTTTCCAAGTTTCAGAGCTTCCACTTCACAGAGCAACTCTTGATTTACTTGATTGTGCTATAAAATAGCATTATATGTCTGGGAAAGACAAAATGCTGCCCCTTTAAGATATTTACACTAGAAACTAGGCAAAAATAGTTGGTAATATTTGGTGTCTTTGCAGTGTACTGCTTCCAGAAAGCGTTTCTGATTTTTCTATTAATGCTTCCATTATTGTAAAACTCTTTGCTATGATGTATTCCTGTTTTTGGTGTCTCCCTCAGTTTCACATGGCTGTCCAGTATGGTCCATCAGAGTCTTCTGGTTCTCATTAAAGGCGCCTCGGTCTCACATTTCCATCAGGAGTTCCTCAGACTTCACTCCAGCTCCAAGCCGGTCCCTGGCTTTGTCACTTTCATCTCTCTCCCACAGCGTCTTTGCCTTTACTCCCGATCTCATGAGCATCCAGACAGCTGTAACTGGAAATCCCACAAGACTGTGACAGCAGCATGTTCACATGGAGAAATTGGTCTACAGCCTCCTCAAAGCGATAAGCAGCCCAGAGAGAAAATACCTCCACATCTGCATCTGAAGCCTTCGGTTCAAACAGCAGCAGAGAGTGGAACAGGAGCCAAGGTGGAGCTGCAGAATCAGAACCAGATTCACGGTCACCCACATCTTCCCGATCAGACCTTCTCAGATGTTCAGCTTCACAGCACCACCGCGAAGAAGAATGCCGAGTTCCAAGAGACGCACAACCTGAACGATCTGTCCCTAACACACAGGCAGCAAAATGTTCACAGTCAGTCAGGCTTAAAGAAGCAGAGCAGCCTCGCTCTCCCAAAGGGGAGAAGTGAAGGAGTTTTCTCTCAGCAAAGGAACAGAAACGCGTCGGCAGGGTTCACACCAGACATCCAAACACAAAGAGACCAACTGGATTCCTCACGAATTGTTCACACAAAGGTGGAACTTCAGTGTGATCAACCTCAACTCCTCTCACCTCCGTCGTCACAGAAGACGCGGCCAAACCTCAGCCGTCAGGTCTCTTTCAGGAGCTCCAGGGAGTACATGCTCAACCACCAACCCAACACCTTCAGAGGAACCAGCAAGCAGGAAGGGTTCATGGAACGGCATCCGGGTCGTCTGAACTCATCCTCTCACACAGTGACCTCCTGCTTTAGACCAGCACCGGCAGGAACAGGAACAGGAACCGCTCTTGGTCCACAGCAGCAGGCGGAGTCCAAGAGGTTCCTGTCAGGTGTGCGAGACACAATTCAACTGCATCCCATCAGACTGCACTGGAGCCCACAGAGGACTGCAGGACCCAGAGCGATGACTCGCTACAACTCCTTCAGCGGTGCACATGACATGGGGCAGGCGGGCTGGAGAACCCTGCAGAGCAGCAGCACGTCGCTGCGAAGGAGCCTGAGCCTGACGGAGAGAAGCCCAGCAGGATACAGAGGAGCAGGACTTCACCCTGTATGAATGCATCCACAATTTTAATGAAAAGCCCAGGCAGCAACAGAGCTCCACTGGACTGAGAGATTCAATCAGCGAACAAGAAGCAGACCAAAAACAAAGCAATGCAGAAATCTGAAATCAAAGAGAAATTGTACCTAATTTTCAAAATGCAATAAAAAAAACGTAAGGAAAAAAAAGAAAATGCTCCATTTATTCTTTGCCCCTTTACTTTGATACCACTAGATAAAATCCATTGCAACCAATGGTCTTTGGATGTCACATAACGCATAGCGTTAGTTTTCCACCACGTTATTCTCCATTCTCATGGTGAAACATGGTAGTGGCAGAATCATGCTTTCTGTGACCGCAACAAGGAAGCTGGTTAGAGTTGATAGGAAGATTATTTTTAGACAGAACAATTGGCAAAAAAAAAAAAATCTCTCCAGACATTCAATGTGCTGACTGAAGGGAAGCAAAACAAATGTCTGCCAGACTAAACTTAATTAATTAGGAAAAATAATATATCATTATTTAGTTTCCATTTCATTTTACTTTATCAGTCTGTCACATAAAATCCTAAAGGGAATGAGCTTTAAAGCAACACAAATTGAGAAAACTTCAATGGAAATGAATCAATTTGCTAAGCACTGCTTTTCTGGTTCAGCTATTGTCTTTTGAAATTGACAGATTATCTGGTTCCGTCTTTCAAAAGTGCCTCAATACAACACTTGTGTGTCAGATCCAATGACTTTGAATGGCCTGTCTGGTCTGTTATATACATATTTGGTTTTCCTACTTCCCACTAAACACATTCTGCTGTGTCGAGATTTCCTCTTCAATATTAAATATTGAATAACCTGCCAGGCTGGAGTTTCTCATCTCATTTAGTGTTAGATTAAATCTAATCCAGTTCAGTTTATTTTCAAATGTCATCTGAAGGCACCTCACAGAGAAATGTCAGAGTTTGTCAAAAATATCTGACATTTGAATCCTGGTTTTTCTGGACCATTTTTGATTACATCTTCTATAAGGATGCAGAACTTAAATGTAGTATTTTAGACAAAATATGTTGTAAAAAAAAAACATTTATTAATTCGCAGAACATGTAACAATTTTGAAGAAATAAAAAGACACAGACAATAAAATATAAACAAAACTTTTTATATTTTATTGTGCTCTGTGTAACAGAGCACAACATGTTGTACACGTAATACTTATAGGTACTCTTACCGGCAACACATTACTTATTCTTTGGTCGTCTAAAAAAAAATTAAATATACTGCAACACTGCTATATTTGCAACAAATACTTGTTTGAAGCATCTTCAGCGTGATCTGAAATCATCTGCCAGTGTGGCTACAAATTAAGGTTCAGCCCGTGGGCCATCAGTCTGTGACGCTGCGGCCAGTAAAACGCTGCTCCACCAGCGCTCTCTGAAGCTCTGCAAGCACACCGAGGTCAGGCTCTCCCCGTCCTGGTAGTCCTCCCGCATCTTCTCTGGGATCAGGTCCTCTGACATCACCTGGATCATAAAGGGAACAACAGAAGGTTCTAGTAGTACTCTAGCCTCTCTGGGAATAAAGTGAAAACTCATCCCGCTCACCTCGGTGAGAGCCTGCAGCGTTGCTTCTTTAGGATTTAGTCGCTTTAGAGCCTCTTCTGTGATCTGGAGAGTCTTTTCACTGCGCTGCAACACAAAGGAGGACTGCTGCTGGCGGAGGATTCTCAACAGGAGCCTTTAAGAAAAATGGACATAAAATAGTATGATTTACACATAAACACTAAAACCAAGGAAATCTGTCATTTCATGTCGCCTGCTGCTGCATTGAGAAATGTTTAACTGCTACATAACAAATGACTTTGTTTTCAGGTTGTTTTTATGTGGTTAATGTAGGACTGGAAATAAATCAATATCAACATATATCGCAATAGACACGTGATCGATATCAATAGATAATTCTGGTAGAATATTAAATCACTTTGCTGAATTCTAATCCAGAGTCGCACGGCATTCTGGGGGATGTAGGCAGAGCAAAGGCTTTGCCAGCTAAGCAAGATTGTTGGCATCAGCTCACTAACTCACTCCGGTTACCTAGCAACTACCTGTTTAGTAACTTGCGCAGCAGCATTTTAAGGTTTCCCCACCGTGCCTCCCAACTGCGTAAAAATAAACAGCGTGGAATGAAAACACACAAAATTAATCAATGACTATTAATATCGACTGCTATGAAATGCTTATATTGTCATGTGTTTTTCAGTGTCCAGTCCTACATTAATGTTTCATTAGCTGGGTGTGATTTAGCCTTTGTTAAAGCACCAGCTTCATCAGAAAGTGTTACCGTGTTCTGATGAAACACATGCAAGCTCTGAGCCAGACCCGGTCCTCAGTGAGCTCTGCTGCCCCCTCCTGGTCCGCCTCAGACTCTCCATTCACAGCTTCTGATGAACGTTCTTCTGGTACACAGAAGCACATAGTCTGTATATATATTGAACTAAATATATGTAGATAAAAATATTTCATCTACAGAAGGTAATTGTACCCATATCTGAGTCACAGTCCAGCAGCTGTAAACACGTCTGGCCCAGGCTGAACCAGTGCCAGGGGTTAAAGGGCAGCAGGGTGCACAGCTGCTGCAGGCAGGACGTCTGAGGCCCCACACAGCCAAAGTGCTGGTAGATGCCGACCTTCAGGACATGTTCAGATTTAAAGTTAGCCCTCACACCCATCTGAATTATGAACAAAAAGGTTTTATTTGATACAGACTTTGAGCAGCAGCAGGCTGGTCAGGTGGCAGGTGTTGGAGGCTTCTTTGTTCTGCAGAAAGTGGACACAATGTGAGGAACGCTGTTTACTACAGAAGACATCTGATAACAATTGTGCATCATATATTTTACACCAGATGGACCTGAGTGCAGTGGGTCTGAAAGTATTCAGATTCCTGTAAAAATGTTTGATGCCTTCCAAAGTTTAGGAATTGTAGATGTGTGACGAAGCAAATGAAATAATCTCATTAAAACGTCTTTCAACCGATTACGATAAGTAGATATTTAATTTTCTCTATGGACTACAAGACAAAACTACCTTAATTTAAAAGATTTAAAAAAAAAACCTCTATGAGACATTTACCTTACTGGCACATATATGTCATGATCAGTTATGGTTCTTACCCAGTGGACTTATTTAATATTCAAAGTTCTCCACATACGAAGTCCAAACTAGTTGATTTTTTCATAATCTATCAAAAATGTATTGTATTTAAGACAATTCTTGACTTAAATCAACTAAGTCAAGGATTGACTTAGTTGATTGCAGGTAATCTTAGGAAAATCCTGCAGGAAAATAACTTCACCAGTAACTCAGCTAACTCCAGCGCCCGCTCCCTTTGTCCCAGCTTGGTGCAGCATCGAGCCATTCCCTCCAGGACGTCGCGCCTGATGGTCAAGTTGTTGTCTGCGATCCACTGCAGGCAGCTGCTGTACGCATCCAGGGCTCTCTGAACGAGGCGGCATGTGACACAAAGAAAGTCAAGCAATGATTCGGCTTTAAACTTCAACATCTGCTGGGTTTGATAGTACTACTGCAGCAAAAGTATGAAACAGCTAAAGCATCACTTCACATATTTACTTATTTAAATCATAAGAGTTGAAGGTGTGTGATTAAAAAAAAATTGCAAACCAGTTTGGACTGATTTAAAAACAAAAATAAATATTTGTGTGACGCTTAATTGTTTTCCTGTATTTTTGTACATAAACAACTATTTTAAACATTTTGGAAATATTTCTCCTCTTTCCTCCTGTCTGTGATTCTGTTCAAATTAGGAGGCAGAAAAAGAGTTTTGGAAAATTTCTCATCAGAATGTTGTCGCATTACATGCAAATTTTGTTGCGACGTCCCAGTTGCAGTTCAGTTTTGCCAATTCTGCAGGGGGATTCACATTTGAGTGAACTGAAGAGCTCCAGTTACCTGATAGTTCCCTTGTCTCAAAGCCAGGTCACCTCTGAACTTCAACACTTTCTGCTTCTCCAAGGAATCGTCCGTATCCAGAGCGGCGCTCTCACAAAACCACTGCGAGGAGAAACAAGAGGACGTGACTGATATATTAACCGTGAAGTGTAAACTTCGGTGTTTTAGAAAACAAAAATACTAAAAAAATATTAAAGTATGAAGTGCCACAATCTATTTTTCCCGTATTTCACCAAGCTTGCCAGTCATTTTAATAACAGGTTTTCTGATGGAAAATATCAGCACAAAGTTAATAATCATCCTCTGGCAGATAGTCTCACCTCTGGCTCACACAGCTTGGCGTTGTAAGACGACAGAGACTCACACACCCGCTCCCTGGCCTCTGAAAACACGGAGTCATCAAAGGTGCTGCCGAATATCTCCATCCAGAAGCAAAAAGTCTCATAAAATATGCTATTCCAATGGAAAAAAAAATGTATCCAAATATTCCCACAAAGCTTCGAGCGTTTGTTTATGACGACAGTCACTCGGTCCGTCATGAGCTGCTCCGACGGAAAATTCGATAACTCTATGGTTCCGGGAAGAAAGATTCCGGGGAATAAGGAGGCAGGGACAAATAAATAAAGGACAGTACGGACTAAGTTAACATCCATCCATCCATCCATTCATCCATTTTCTAACACCCTTGTCCCTTAGTGGGGTCGGGAGTTGTGCTGGTGCCCATCTCCAGCTAACGTTTCGGGCGAGAGCTGCACCTTTGACAGGTCGCCAGTCTGTCGCTGTTAAAACACTATTTATTTATTTATAGGAAATTTTGAATCCTTTGGTACTAAGGTGTGTTAATGTTTCGATTGCTTCCCTTTTTTTCTATAAAACAACACATGGAAGATTTTATTTTACATTACTATGATTTTTTTTCTTTTCATATTAGAAATCAAAATTATGGAACAATCTACCAGCAGATATCAGACAAACATGTGCACTCAGTGTTTTAAGTCAAATTTGTGTTTTATTAATTTGTTTTTCTTGGTTTTATCTTTAATTTGAACGTTTTATATTATTAAAAACAAAAACCAGGTCACAAAAGAATATCACAACTGAAATAAATTAAAGTCCTAAAACTCACTGGAACTGGCAGATAAAATTAAACTCTTCATCATGAGACTTGCTGAACCAGCAATGGTTTCCTTCTATCGCCATGACTCCACTCATGTCACAGTCTTCTTTATAACAATCCCAATCCCAGCGATTAAACTTTACAAAATTGTCACCAACCCAGAACCAGAAGTCCAGAGTGCAGGTGTAGCAAAGGCCGATCCATACGAAGGTACCGTTGGCTTTCTCAGCCTCCAGCTCAGCGAAGCTTTACATCTGTTCATCCAAGATGGAGGCCAGATCTCTGTGGTTATCTCTGCAGTAGTTCAGAGCTTCTTCCCACGTCTTGTTTTGGTCAATCAGTAAAAAAGGTGAAGCTTAAAAGGGAAAACAAACTTAGTTTAAAATATATTTACAATAATATCGGCAAAAATTAAAAACTTAAGTTTCCTTGAAAACTAAAATCATTACAAATTATTTTATGTGTCCTTTTATGGTGGGATTTCATCACATACTCATTTCTGCACCAGTGATTTTCACATCACAGAGAACCATAGGTTTGTTTTTTGGTACGACAACAGTGACGTCTCGCCCCAACACTGAAGAAAACTCATAAACATTGAGCTGGCCTGTTTGGAAAGTTGTGATGCTTTGGACCCTGGATAGGAAAGATAAAAAATTAAACCTACCACTCTTCAACAGAAATGAAATAAAAACAGGAAATTAGGAGCAACTTCACATTTATCAGAGTGTATGCAGTTTGCCATGAATGTAAAGACGTTATCCATTGAAGAAAATTCTTTAAAAGTCATGGGCAAGATTTTGTTTTCATTCATCTGCAGATATGTTCAGATATTAGTGTATTAATAATGTTTAATGTAAGAACTATCCACACTTTTTTGAGCCTTTACGGCCTGGAATAGACAACTCTGTCACATATACTGTATCTTAAGAAAGAAAGAAATCTAAATCCTGCAGTGATCAAATTTGCAGTTTGAAGGTTTGTAAAATAATTATTTCATTGGATGAAACACATGCAAAAGCCTGAAAATGAGAAATAAATCAGTTTAAGACAGTGGTGCCCAAAGTGGGTCCTGGAGGTCCGGCATCCTGCATGTTTTAGTTCTCTCCCTGGTTTAACACACTTGGATCCAATTATGGCTCGTTAGAAGAACATTGACATGCTGAGTAACTACCACCAGGGTTATATATTTCACATATTTTATAGCCTAAAACCTCTGTGGACAGCTGGTTAGCGAGTTGCTAACTTGTAAACAAATGGGGTTCCGGTTAGCGGCGGAAGTCGCGCCCATAAATCACGCAAAGCCTCATGGGGGCTAGAAATAAGGTGCATATAATGCACAAAACATTCCTGCCATGTCTGTAGTTCTAACATTCTGCTCAGGCTCCTTCTGTAGTAACTCGAGTTCCACCATCATTGTAGTTCTAACCTGTAGCCATCATTGTAGTTCTAACTTTCAGCCATCATTGTAGTTCTAACCTGCAGCCATCATTGTAGTTCTAACCTGCAGCCATCATTGTAGTTCTGAAAGGGAGCTGAGCCCTAGAAAGGTGGAGAAAGAATTCTATCTTTGTGAGACATCCAGTCAGGTTTTCTGAAAAAAGCAGTCCGAACATCTCCTTCCCGTTCAGGAACCGTAAGGCTGATACAAAAACCGTTTAAGCATATGAGAGGGACATGTGTCGTCTCCGATAGTGCCGTGATTCAGCTCTGTAGCTCATTCACAGTAATAGCAGCGATGAGAGAGCGATGTTGTGCGCTGAGCTCTGAAATTTTTGAGAAAATGAATGGCTGGGAGCCTGAATTTACCCTGTCACATGATTTCACTCTGAAGCACCTTGACAGAAAACCGTCAGCCCTAGAGAAATTTCGAAAACATTTTACGGGAGCAGGAATTAAAAATTATAATACACAGTGCGTGTTGAAACCTGTGTTTGGTGACTGACTTTTATTTGTCAGGCTTAAGTGACAAAAGTTGGAAAAAGATCGATTCTCTTGGCGTTTAAAATAACAACACAAAACGGCGTACAAAGACCTCGTTTATTTATTTGTGTAATCATTTTGTTCGCTGCCGATTAAACTGAAAGTTACAAGCTTGACATGATTATATGAGTTGTTTTACCGAGAAATCGGTCAGAAGCGCAGTAACAATGGTCAGTTCCGCCTGATCCGCCTCTCTGGCTGCAATGCGCGCTCCCGATGCAGCGGGAACAGATTTTCACAGAGGAACAGAATTTCGCACAAGACCTCGAAGCCCACAATGCGTAGATTAAGTCGCCTTTCTCGGTCTTCGTTTTCTGTCAACTTGGCGTTCAATTTAACTACTTCACAAGCCGAAGCCGGGGGGAAGTCGCAACGCTGCTTCTCCGAGTCCTCCAGCATGTCCACACGAGCTTCCGCGCTATTTAGCCTTATTAGCATGTCGCTCAGCTTGGTCTCAAACGTTTCTACAGCTCTTCTTGTTGCGGACAGGTCCTTCCTAATGTCAGGATTTTAGTTTGATCATTCGCCAGTTTCTGAAGAAGCTCGTGTATTTTAGGAATGGAGAAGGACTCGTTCGCGTCCTCCTGCGTCGGAGGCCTGTTGTAGGCTCTGAGGCCTGGCTAGCTTTCAGGCTAGCAGTAGCCCCGGAACTTTGCTGCTGTTAGGAGGCGGCTGCATCGTTGTTCAGGGGATTCGGCATGTCTTGGGTCCAAGCAGTGGAGGTACAGTAAAGAGCAGGATGAGAATGGTGGTTCCATTAAAAACTGCTCCAACATAGGTCAACGTCCACATGCCCACAGCCAGATTTAGAGAGTCCTCAACCAGAAACAGCTCGGTTGACGTGGGTCAGACTGGTTTCCACGTGTTTGCGGACCGTCTCGGGAGGAATGGTGACATCCTTCTCTATCAGCTCTCTAAATGGGTGTCCCTCAGTAGACTGCTGCACAGCCTGGACAACAGACATGTAGATGTGAAAGGTGATGGTGACACAGAGCAGGGCGAGCAGCATGTAGGAAACCACGCTGAAGGCTGCCAGCAGAAGCAGCGACAGGCCGAACACCACACCTTGGGGTCCCGCCAGTGGATCAGGTCACTAATGAGCTTCCTCAAACCTTCTGGGTCAATTTGAATGTCATCTTCTGAGTTTTCGTCTTCTGAAGACCATTCTTCTGTTGAAAAATACTCAAAAGACTTCATCAAAATGTGACACAACATTCGCAGCATTTCTGCTTCCAGAACGAACGTGCTTAGAGGAAACATCCATGTCTTTGGCGTCCATGCTGTCAAAATGGTCTGTGCAATTTTGAATTTCATCTTTTGAGTTTGCATCAACTGAAGAGGTTTCTTCCGCTGACGAATCCTCAAAGATCTTTTTTCAAAATTCATCACATGTTCCAAGTGCAGCTCCGTTTTGATTTCAGGAACGCAGACGCTTTCCAAAGCAACAGTGTCTTCAGATGTCTTGACTGACAAATCCATATTGATGGTAACTTTAGAGGAAGCTTCCATGTCCTTTTGATCTTCAGGGACAATGTCTTCAAAACCAAAGTGCTTCCATTTCCAATCCTCTGCTTTTTTACCAACATGCCATCGTCTTTCACATTGTCTTCAGCGACAATGTCAAAACCAAAGTATTTAAATCTTTCATCGTCAGCAGATGAGCTCTCTGCTGAAACGTCACCTTTGATCCTATATCCCAGCAATTTTTCTACTACCTTCGTAACAAGAAATCCAAGGCCCCAAACGATAGCGAAAATCATTTTGACTGCAGTTGAAATGGTTTCTAAAATCACTGTTCAAAATCGTCTCTCTACCATTAAGAAAAAGCACTCAAAGCTGCTAAATCAGTTCTCTAAATGAGTGACGTGCAGAATTTCAAAAATTTTACATTTATTTCAGTGTAAAATATTTTGTGATGTTTGATACTTTAATGAAAAAAAAAACATTTACTGTACTTCATTTATTCTGATACAACAATCTAATAAGCAATGATCAACAGTGGTCATTTACAACAAGCTTTAAAGCATTAAACATAAATACTTCATAATATCAGTGAGCATGACACTATACAGACCCAGAACCCTTTGACACAAATTCAAATAAATATTACCATCACATGTGTTTTGCTCAAAGAAGGAAAACCAAAGCAACCACCCAAAAAAGTACAGAAATAAAAATGAACATTTCAAACAGAGGGCTGTTCTGTCTGCCTGTCCATCCAGGATTCAGAACCGAGCTCCGATTTTCTCCTCAGGTTTTCAGGGATTCTTCACAACAATCAGTCATCACAGAATGGAGGCTCTTGAAAAAGGAAAAAAAGTTTCCTCATGTAAATCCAGTCAACATGAAATATATAATCCACTTGGAGAAGTGATGGGAAATGCATACGGATAAAATAAAACTATTTAGCAGTGTTGCTGTCAAGTAATGTGTGACACCATAGTTCAGTGTAAACGTACCCAACGCTGTGCCAGTAATGTTCATGTCACAAAGAACCGTGGCTTTTCGTTCTGATCTAATCACCATCACGTAGCGCCCAAACACTGATTTGGGGAACTTGAAGACGTTTATCTGGCCTGCGTTGAACTCTGTGATGTTGTAGGTTCTGAGTAAAAGACCAAAGATATCAGCTGACCAACATTAAAACAATTTGAGCACCCAAACAGTGATGAAGAAAAAACGATAAAACCTTTTTTCTAGTCTTGGGGGGGGGATGGGTGGAGACACCTTCACTCAACTGTCTATAAATATGCTGTGCAATTTTTGGCAATATTTACCTTTTCTGAGACACATTTTTACTATCTATAAGCCATGATCATAAATTACAAAACATAACCTCTTTAGATTTCAGTGGTGTAATGAATCCATATTTTTTCATTAGTTTCACTTTCTGAAATGACAAAAAAATTCAATTGTTTTGAACTGTACCTGCTTGTTACATCATGTTAAAGCCTGAACATGTAAAATGTAACACATCGAGGAGGTTCTCACAGTTTGCCTTTGTTCTTTGGAGAGTTTCCTACGTAGATCTCGGCAGGCGTTAAGTTCAGACTTGAGCAGTTCCTGTTGAGTATACAGACACAGGAAATGTTGTGAACGCCCTGCAGGTCGATTCTCCACCAGCAGCTAGACTCAATCAGGGTGAGAGAACATGTGGAGTGATTCCCATCCGAGGCTCCGTCAGCGTTGATGATCACAAATAATTAAATTCAACTTAGAAAATTATTTTTTCACAGATTCATCAGAAAAATAAATAAATAAATTTCTCTTTAGCTCATATTCCTTTCACTCACCTTGGCAGGAAGTTGCTTGCTCTCTGCTGATGTGCATCTGATCCTCTCTTTCAGCCACAGCTCCACATTTATTTAATAACTTTTATAGATAAATAGTGAACTACTGACACGGCCTGATCAATATTTAATTTCCTTCCTACAGCGGTCTCGTTCACTCCTCAATTCTGCATCTGATCTGAAACAAGAAGTAAATATGTGCACAGTAGTGCTCTTGATGAAAAATTTGCAGACATGTCAGCTGTGGTTTAGCGTCAGAGTCTCTGTAAACAGTGAGCTCTTTATCAGCTGTTCTGCTCTCCCTGTTTCTTGGTAACTTTAGTTTCCAGAGAAACTTTTACAAGCAGGCCTCTGATAGACTGACAGTGACATTTTATAAACAGTATTAACAAGGTGAATGTAATTAAATGTCCCATCATATTTTGATATTTCATAAACATTGCTACAGCAGGACTTGGACACTGTCAGCTTGAGGTGTTTTATCATAAAAAAAGCAAAGAAAAAATTGAAAGTGGGAAATTGGAAAAAAAAAAGGAAAGAAACCTTCAATAAAATCAGAAATCCATTTGGAAAGTCAAAGGTTCTTTTTAAACCTCTGATCACCAAATCCAATATGGCTGCCTTGCCTACAAAACCCACAGTTAAGAAAAAATATCCCAAAAACATCTCTTTATGTTTTTAATTTTACTCTTTTAAAAACATTTACATCCATCCATTTTCTGTTCACCCTTGTCCCTTAATGGGGTCGGGAGGTGCTGGTCCAGCCATGTTCCGGGTGAGAGGCGGGGTTCACCCTGGACAGGTCACCAGTCTGTCGCAGGGCAACACAGAGACATACAGGACAAACAACCATGCACACACACTCACACCTAGGGACAATTTGGAGAACTTGACAGTCATGTTTTTGGACTGTGGGAGGAAGCCGGAGTACCCGGAGAGAACCCACGCATGCACAGGGAGAACATGCAAACTCCATGCAGAAAGACCCCGGGCTGGGAATCGAACCCAGAACCTTCTTGTTGCAAGGCAACAGCTCTACCAACTGCGCCGTTGGTAAAACAAATTCAAACTGAAAAAAAAAGAAACCCTCCAAACAGTGGAACGAATTGTCGTTGTTCGATTCCAGTGGCCTTTCAGCGGGGCCAGGGAGTGATGTCCCAACCGGCCGCTCAGCCTGCCCAGACGGCAACGGATTTTGCGGAGAGCGGCCCAACCAAACACCGGTAAAACAAGACAGCAGCGCGTCCAACGCCGCAGCGCAAAAACAATCATGCGCCCAGGAGCGGAAGCACAGCCTCCCCAGGGAGCGAGCGGATCAGCGGGCGAGGACCGATCGGAAGCCGCAAGCCGCAACAATCCCCAGCTGCAGCCGCCAACGCCAGCAGGCAACGGATCTTAGGTGAGCCGATCAAACACACAAGCCACTCGGGCGGCAGACAGGTAGCAGGGGAAACAAAAACACACACCTGGCAGTGGCCTGTCCAGCTATAAAGGCATCTGCCACGCCCACCAATCAGCAGTGCGCCTCCTGCTGCGCCCGGTACAGAGTGGAGAGGATGGAACACCATCCCACCACATAAAGTTCCTGAAATAAATGAACTTTTCAATAATATTCAAATGTATTGAATGAGTCAGTACAGCCTACAGTATTTAACAAGAACTTAACACGTCCCTAATTTTCAAAGTAAATATCTTTTAAAGGTGAAATTGACATGACATTTTTTCACTGAGTCCAGGCATGAAAGGAAATCAAACTCTAGTTTCATGGTAAGAGAGTAAAAAACATTTTTCTGTTCAAGAGACCAAAAACTGATCTGGTCTTCATTTAAATCAAACCTAAAGTCAAATGACTGGCAAACTGTTCAGTTATTACGTGCTGCTACTTTTATTATGTTTTTTTTTTAATCGCAACACGCAATAGGAAAAAACCCTCATTTACTCAAAAAATGACCAGGAGAGGGCGACAAAACGCAACTAAACTGGGAAGAAAAACATTAACTGGTCTATCAATGCAATCAAAGAAGCAAAATCAAGAATAAAAAAATAATGTAATTATTAGATGTTGTTAAATGTTTTCCTTATGAATATTTCAAGCAATTAAAGCAAGACATGATGTTATGTTTCCAGCCTTAAGAGGATCCTCCTCACCCACAGTTCAAAATAGATCAAGCAGATGGTTTAGACTTAAGATATTTCACCTGAAAACCAGCACCTAAAATCAGTTAAATACACATTTAATATGCTCTTAGCAAGTTCAAAAAGCACAAATCTGATAATGAATTAAATTATAATTTTATGTCCTAATACTTTTAATGTTGACAACAAAGATAATGTGCCGGTACACATATGTATGGGGAAATTATGTTCACTCATCCTCCTTCAAATATCAAGGGGTAGTTTTGATTATTTTACCCTATTTAATGTGCAAAACATTATCTTCTCTCATGTTTTATTCTGTATTTGTTTCTACAAAAGAATGCTGGGCCCAAGTCATCCACACACCTCATGTATCATGGAAATCCTATGAATTCAAATATGTTCATGATTTAAATTTTAAAAGTTGTTGTAAAGTCATTCTACCCTGGAAAAGTGTTTTGTGCATCATTCTTGAAGGCCTTAAGGTGGATTGCTTGAAAAGTGCAGAGAACCAAAGTTGAGGAAATAAAAGGAAACAGCAATAGGTAGTTGATTAAAAAGATTAGATTGAGTTAGAGTAGATTAGATTAAATTAAGTGGAAACCGTACCTGAAGCGCAATAATCGAACATTTATTATAAATTGTCACTAACCTGTTTCCTAATGGTGAAAAAAAAAAAAAAAGCTCATGTTGAGTACTATTGGTGGTAAAGATCCAGAGGTTGTATTTGCTGCCACCTGCCGTCCTTTTCTGTTAATGCATGTCACCTGAGACTAAGTTAAGTCCACTGGGTTTGCCTCTAGATGATTTTTACTGCTACTACAAATAATAATAATAGTACGTTTTATTTGCAAGTCATCGTACATTTGAACCAGATTTCAAAATATTACTTTTGTGATAAACATTTTCATTAAACATAAGATAAAAAAGGAGCCATTGCACTTCAATATTTGTAGGGTTAGATAAATTTATTTATAAACTATGTGAACTCAACAAAAGTATCAAGCAAGACAAGGAATAGTGAAACCAAAAAGTGGAGGAGACATTCAGGACAGGAAATATAATGAACTGCTCAGTCTTGCTGTTTGATGTTGAGTTCTTGCTGCACTTTTTCATGTTAACAAGATGTTTTCACTAAATAGCACACAGTCCATAAAGCCAAGAAACGGGTTACATGGTGTTCATATGACTTTGCTGAGTAAATAAAGCAAATTATTTCAAATCACTTTATTCTCTGGAGTAAAATGTAAAATACATAAAATCAATTCAGAGTCAGTACAAATGAACTAATTTCGTTTGAAATAAAATGAAGCACAAGAAAATAAAGTTCAAGTTTAAAATGGTGATTCTTCGAAATCCTATGACACGAATCCATGCAGAGGAAATAGAGTGGTCCAAATCAAATCCAAAACAAATAGTACATTTAGGTTAAAATTCTCCATATTTAGCAATTTGAGATTCAGACTCTCAGCACCGGTATCATTATTTGGGAGTAATAACACCAAGAGAGTCCATTCAACTAGTCAAAAATATTCATAGGAAGGTTGTGATAATTATTACTGTTCCCAAATATTCTCACCAGATATTGTGGACAAGAAGTCCTTTGCAATAACTGAGACTCAAGCTAGAACATGTGTTCATATTGTCTGTCATTATCATGGCACTTCGCTGGCAACTAGAAATAACTTTGGTGTCTAACTGATCTAAAGAATATAGAAAGACAAAGAGCTAGCTTTTGTCTTGGTATTCGGTAACTTTTACATAATTGCAGATGAAGTTTTTTCTGTCTGAGCAGTCCCTGCTGGTCCAGTCTTCTGTGTTGTACTTGGACAGCGTGCCACAGTGTTCCCACTGACTCGGACAGTCCGGCAGCATCTCTTGGTGGTTCAACGTCTCTCCGTCGGACCACCACCACTCCCCTCCCAGGAAACGCAGTCCTGTCCAAACCTGGTAGACGTGAGCCAAGATGTCAACAGCAGTATCAAAGTAAATCCTCAACATATTTATGGTCTGGTTATTGCAAAAACAGTAAGTGACAAAATCAACCAAACCTCTTCACTGGTGGCTCTGTAGATCCGGTCTCTGACGTAGCTAAAGTCAGTAGGTCTTGTAACGCTCAGGAGGTCGTACTTATAGGAAGCTGATGACATTTCCCTGCAGTGATCCAGGGCTTCCTCCCATGTCTTGTTCTCAGTCAACAGCACCAGATTGTCATCATAGCAGACAAATGGAAGAGTTTCAGAGCAAACACTGCCCAGCCACGTTTTTGTTTCACTATCATAAGAGCCGCAGCTGTAGTTGCTTTTTGGTTGAGTGCCCCAATAACTGCTCTCTGAAACATCCTCTCCTGTCAAACCATCACCTGTTCTGAAAAAAACAAAAAACAAAATGATGTAAAATTAGTTCCTGTTATAAACATAGGGACTGCACCAAAAAGGAAACTCACTTCACATCGATCCACCTCCAGACCGACTGTTGCTCAGGATCCTCGTGCAAACCAATCCAGACTTCAGAGAGGTCTTCATTCTGCAGCCACTTAGTCAGCAGGTTCGGGTCTATTATGTCCCAAGTAATCATGTCTATGTGGTTCGTCTGGCAGAACTGTCTTGCATCGGTCCATGTCAGTCTCTGAGAAACAAAGTAAATGGTGTTTAGGAGCCTGGTTTCCATCTGAAGCGCAGCATTAAAAAGGAGCAGCAGCACCAACTCAGGACGGCCGTTCTTCCCCATTTCCTGTACGGTTGTCGCATCAAGTCCGATGTGTCAGAGAGAAAAATGTCAATTTATACAAGTGTAGAGGTCAGCGTCACTTAGACACGCCTCAGTGAATCCAGCTGACCAGTAAAAACATTTCCCTGCCTGCTGTTGGAGAAATTTAACTAACTCTTGGGTCATACTTTCCTGCTCTACACCAAACACGGCATTCTGAATATATTCATTTAAAATTTGCTTAATTGATCTTGTCCAGTTTAAAGAAGAACAATTTACGAATTAACAAAAGATCTTTTCTGGACAAATATTTCAGCTTGACGTTTTGTTAAGCCCTTTGCCTTTTCGGCTGTCTTTATTCGTCTTTATTCTCTGTAACGCTACACATTTTCAGCAAATTGTTCGTATTCAAATCTGTTTCAGTCATTCAGGAGCAGAAACCATATCAACTCGAGTTGATTTGTGAGAAACACTAATGGAGAGACTATACATAATCTTAGCTTTTTATATGTGAAAATAATGTCAAATAAATAAATAAAACAGATCCAAATGCAGTCATGCATGTTTCAGTAGCTGTTCATGTCATTGCTTTGGTGACTTATTCAAATTGTCCTCATTTACAAAGCATGGCTGGTAGGAAAATCTGCCTCCAGGTAAATGATCCAATTTGACATGCTAATTATCTCAGCCTTATTTGAAATAATAAAAACAGGTAGAAAATATGTAGATATAAAAAAACAATACACACACACGTTCATATTTTTATCCATGTTAGAACTTTGCATTGACTTTCATTCTTTGCAGCAACTGCATTTGTACTTAACCTGACTTTTTCCCTAAGCCCAAATATTACTAGTCTTTTCCTGACCCTAACCTTCACCAAAACCTAATTTACATCATAACTAAATCCCTGACCTTTAACCCTACACAAGGAGGGCTACCGCATTAGGGACAGGCTTAAGGCCCATCGGTCTCCAGAAGGTTAGTAAGAATGCCAGAAATGATCCCAAATATGATTGTGCGTGTGTTGGCGTGGGTGTGCGTGTGTGTGTGCGTGTGTGTGTACTTCTCTAACTAAGCAACATCATTTAAGGTTTTGTACCTATACTGTAACAACAAATGTTTTATTTTCAGAAGGACTTCAGTCATTATTTAACATATAATTTGGATATTTAAGTTGTTTTTTTGCTCCTTGAGTTTATTTGGATGGTTTGTCGATTTAAAGTTGTAGTTGAGACGGTGGTTGCTTCTGATTACAACCAAAATATTATTTAGATGAAAACATCACTGATGCACTAGTCAGTCGGGCAATTTTCTTTGACAGGCCCTGATTACAGCAGATCAAATGCTGAGAAACAATTTTGAAAAAAAATCTGACTATGTTTCTCAATCTGTAAATACACAAAAATGCTCTTTGATTTGCTTATCTGGGACCAGTTAAAATCACAGAGAAGCTCCCAGAACTATCACAGGCAGAAAAGCAGTAATTGTAATGAAATCTGGTCCACGATATTCTGTCATGCTGTGCAACAACAGCATGACAGAAACTCTTAAAAAATCTAACTAAATATAAAATCCAGATCCCAGTCATATGGCATGTTCTGTCTTACAGTGGAAGCCATTTTTGTGCAGTATTTAATTCAAATTTTATGCATTCAAAATAGTCTTTGGGCTTGTGCGGCAGAGATAGGGCTACATGTAAAACACTTCATTTGAATCTTTGAAAGACATGCTGATGAGTAAATGAGAAAGTAATTCTCATTTGCTTGTAAAAATGTTAAATTAATGTATTTTAAAAAGACAAACAGAACAAAAAATCGATTAAAAGGTCAAAGTTGGTCTGAATCCTCAACATCAGTCCAAAATAAATGTTACTAGACATAAATGCATGTGTCGTTAACACAATTTGTCAAAGGCAGATCATTTAAAGAGACGCCCTGAAAGCTTCTTCTCACTGCTGGGATTGTTTATTGTTTCAAAATTTCCTCATCATCCGAAGAATACAGCCTTAAAAATACACCCCCAGTAATATTTGGTTGTGTACCCCTTACAAGGTAGATCATCATCAACCACATGCTTACTGTAACAGTAAAGAAAGTTGCAGCAGAAGTTTGACCTGAATTAGTGTGGTTTGTTTTAATAAATGGATTTGCAGAGATGGATCTGGCTTTCATAACTTATGGGCTTATGCTATTGGAGAAATGTACATTTGAAATGTTTTACTTAGGGAAACTTTCTCCAGATAACTCTTAGCTTTTCAGTGTGGCTATAAGAGTTTTTGTAGTGACTCTGTAAGCTCTGGTTAGGTTAGCACACTGAGTTTTAGTTCTCTGGAGGTACACCTGTGGATCTATTTAAAGGCAATTCTTCAAACACATCACCACTATTAGTGCCTCACAAATGTTGAGAAATTGACCTAGAAATTGTAGGCTGAGATGTCCAAAGCTATCATATTCAAAATATGTCCCAATTATTGCGCTTTTTTAGGTTTCATCTTCCTGCCTCCTAGTTCAAATGCGTCTGTTTGATCTCATTTTGATGTCTGATTGTTCTCAAGACACAAAAGCAACATTGTTGGTTTTATTCTTTAATTCAGTCAAAATTACAGCTATCATATATCTAATTATCACACTAATATTATAAGAATACAGGTACAAACTTTAGTTCAATACTAAACATTAATTCATGCAATTTTAATTCGGTTTAATTGAATTCAAATAAACTCTTTTGATTTCAGTCCAGTTCTATTCAAATCATTTCCCTTCGGGTCATTTTACTTTAGATTAATAAAAAAATTAGCTTGCATTAATTCAATTCAGTTCAAATCAGACTGAGTCGGTTCAGTTCAGATGAACTCAACGGGTTTGATTACACTTTGAATCAGTGTAATCAAACTGAATTAAACTTAACTGAGTTGTATTTAATAAAGCTGAAATCTGTACACAATATAGAGAGACCAAGTCACCTAACATGCGCATATTGGAGTGTCCTTTGTGGTTGCATACTGGAAGAACATGCAAAGTTATTGTTGCAGAAAGTCTTAACCGCTGCGCCCCAGTGTGGCCGCTTCTCAGCCCTGAAATCAGCCTTAATACAGGCAGGTGATATGACCTCTCTGATCTCCCTGTGAGAGTTAAGAAAATGGCATTTTGGACATTCCTGTACTTTTCTAATAAATAAGATTCGTCTATCAGAACAAAAGCCTGCGTATGCAGAAAGCAAGCATGGACCTATTCAAGTTTAGTGTACAGCACATGTTTATCCCGATTTACAACTTCATAAGAGCAGATGAAGTTTCTTCTTTCGGAGCAGTCCCTGCTGGTCCAGCTAGTTGTGTTATATTTGGAGACGGTGCCACAGTGTTTCCACTGGCTCGGACAGTCCGGCAGCATCTCCTGGTGGTCCAACGTCTCTCCGTCCGACCACCACCACTCCCCACCCAGAAAACGCAGTCCTGTCCAAACCTGGTAGACACAAGGCAAGAGTTGAAGAATATTAACATGAAAACACGCATGCACTGCAAAAACACAAAATATTACCAAGTATTTTTGGCCTAGTTTCTAGTGCAAATATCTTAGTATACCTGAAATACGACAAAACTAATTTACATTTTTCAACAAGATGTAGTAGCTTGTTTTAAGTCGATCATTTTGTAATATTGAAAAAAAGTACTAGTTTCACTGGCAGATTATGTCACTTACAATATAGGAAAAATGTCTTGTTGGTGAAATAATCTGCCAGTGGAACCAGTTCTTTTTTTCATCAATATTAAATTGACTTGAAACAGGCTCCTATATCTTACTGAAAAGTTACTTTTAAGTTAGTTTTGTATTATTTTAATACAAATAATATTAATACATTTGACCTTGAATCTAGATCAACGTAGCTACTCATATTCGGGTTGAAAATGTTGCGACTTTGCGTAAGAAGTTTCAGACCTCGTCAGTGGTGGCTCTGTAGATCCGATCGCTGACGTAGCCGTAGTCAGACGAGTTGGTAACGCTCAGGAGGTCGTATTTGAAGGACGCATTTGTCATTTCCCTGCAGTGATTCAGCGCATCCTCCCATGTCTTGTTCTCAGTCACTACAACCAGGTTGTCAGCATAGCAGATGAAGGACATCTCTAAAGCGCAGAGGGTGCTTTCCCACTTTTTGGTATTGCTGTTGTAGGAGCCACAGCTGGCACCGACTGCCTGTCCCAAGCCCCAGTTCCTGCTGCCAGAGACATCGTCACCAGTCAAGCCTTCACCAGTTCTGAAGAAAAACAGAAATGGCGCGAGAGTTATCATCAGCTTTTCATTACGGTGGACATTTTATGTTGTTGAATGGAGACTCACTTCACATTGATCCACCTCCAGACCAATGACTCCTCAGGATCCTTGCGTAAACCGATCCAGACTTTAATGAAGTCTTCTTTCAGCAGCCACTTCGTCAGCAGGTTTGGGTTCACCGTGTCCCAGGTGACCATGTCAATATAGTACTTCTGGCAGTACTGTCTTGCTTCCTCCCATGTCAGCTTCTGAGAAGAAAAGAAAATCGTTTTTTGAACCTCAGCTTCCATCCAGGCCACAACGTTAAAGAGGAGGAGAAGCACGAGCGCAGAGCAGCCTTTCCTCCCCATCTTTACTCCTGTTGTCACATCAAGTCAGATGTGTCGGTGCGGGAGAGAAGCCTCCTGTCATTTTATACCTGCGTTCAGGTCAGTGTTACTTAGACACACCTCAATGCATCCAGCAGACCAGTGACAGCGCTTCCTCACCTGCTTTTGGAGGGAAATCCCGACACGAGTAACATTTACATGGACACGGGTTTTGGCTTTAGGAGGACAGCGCAGATTAAAATTTGACCCTTCTTCAGATTTCACTGGTGCATTTCTAAATGAATAAATAAGCAAGTCAGTGAACAGCAGTGCATATGGTCTGTGTGTGCCCCTTTGATTGATTTGGTGCTGGTGAAACATAACCACGAATAAACAGACTTGGTTTAGATTTTAAAATAAAATAAATACAAATTTATTTCAATCCAGTTGTAATGTGGCTTTACAAGACTGTTAGATCGGACGTTGTTGCATTTTATTCAAATTAAAAATTGTTTGTGTGAGATCATGTACAAATATGCTGTTAAAAGCTTCACATCCCTGTAGCTTTATTCGAGTTTGTCACAAACCACTCAAGATGTATTTTTTATTATTATCATTTCACAAGATTGAGATAATAAGTGCAAATCTGTAAGGTGGATGGAGAAGGAAACATGGCAACTTTTTGATGCAGCCAAACATGTACTTTTTTGGGGTTATGTCTGTAACAGCATTATAATTATCCGGGTTATATTTCTGTCAATTAGCTCAAGATCAGGGAGTCTGCATGGAGGCTGTCTGTGAACATCAGATTCTAATTTGGACTTAGCACTTTAACTGGGCCATTCTGACACATGAATGTGGTCTGAACCGTACTATTGTAGCTGATGTTCCTGTGGGAAGGTGAACTTTAACCCAAGTCTCAAGTCTTTTTTAGCATGGGATCAAGTTCAGCGTGGGTTCTCTCCGGGTACTCCGGCTTCCTCCCACAGCCCAAAAACATGACTGTCAGGTTAATTGGCCTCTCCAAATTGTCCCAAGGTGTGAGTGTGTGTGCATGGTTGTTTGTCCTGTATGTCTCTGTGTTGCCCTGCGACAGACTGGTGACCTGTCCAGGGTGTACCCCGCCTCTCACCCGGAACGCTTGCTGGAGATAGGCACCAGCAACTCCTGACCCCATTACGGGACAAGGATGAACAGAAAATGGATGGATGGATGGATCAAGTTCACTATAAAGGCGACTTCACAAGGCAACTAGCTGTACTCCATTTTATTCAGAGGTCTGAATAGAAATTCAATAGAAATTTCATTTGTTTCCTTTGTGAGCCTATCAAATCCCAATAAAACCGGGGATTTGTGAAATTTGTGGTGTAGTGTGACAAAATGTGAAAGAGTGTGTCATGAACAACACCTGGGTAACTAACTCAACCATAATGTCATCTAGATGACAGAAAACAATTCAAAGTCATAGTTTACAATGATTTTATTCTTTGAATTAGCTAAAACAATCAAGTATCTACAAACTGATGACAGACTCTGGTCCTTCTGACCACAAAGATGGTCAGCAGCACTGGAATGAAAAGCATCAGAGGTTTTTACTTCAATACAATAAATGTATTTTCCAAGTCAGCAGGTGGACGCTGTATATCTATCATATTCCAACTTGTGCATTAGAGGCACGTCAGACAGATTATAGAGCTTAGCATGTAAACAAAATCCTAGCAAAGTCTACAATAGGCAAAGAGAAGTTAAGTCAATCAAATCTTGAGCATTTGTTAAAAGGTTGTCTTCCTCCATATTTGATTCAAATTTAATGAATTCGACGTAGTCTTGGAGATCTGACGGCGATATCAGGCTACATGTAAAACACAGGATTTGAATTTTTCAGAAGACACGCGGATGATCGAGTGCCTCATTTGCTTTTATTGTCATCAGGAAGTTTAGATTGCACGAAAATGTTGCAGAAAATATGAGTATAAGTGAACTGTTTGCCAAAGAACTGTTGCAATAATTAAATTAAAACAATTTGTGCTTTTAAATTTCATATGGTGTGTGTATGGTGGTGTTTGTCGTTTTGGAGATCTCTGTCAAAGTTCTATGATAAAAAGCCTAATTTTTCCCTACTTTTTTTATTGTAAGCAAGGAAAATACACCTAATTAAAAAAAATTCTAGTACCTTCTCATTAGTACAAATAGGACGTTTGTACTGTAAATAAACATTTTGTTTCTGTGTGATCTGTACAGAAACATAAAAGCCCGGCACGTATTTCTGACGCTACCAGCTTAGTCAGCCACTGCTGTTTGATGGTAATACCGTCTTCATCCAGCAGATGTCGCACTGCAGCGACGGTGGTTCTGTTGGTCACAAACAGCACACACACGACCCTTCCTGCTGTCTGGGGGCGAACATCCTAAATGACGGAGGATCATGTACTGCACCGGAATACTTGTTTCACTTAGGACATGGTGCCTTCACTGTCACTGCCTCCACGAAAAGCAACTTTGTTTTTGTTTCCATGGACAAAATCCGCATTCTCAACTCCGCTCCTCGATCTATTAATGCATTTTCCTTACAAATCTAAGGAAAATACAAGCATCTAAGGGAAATAAAGTAAAGAGGCTTTCCATTGGGTTGGAGTCCTCACCAGGAAGTATAGTCAGAAAAGAAAAAAATTAATCCAAAAAAGCAAAAACCCTTTGTTTTTGTATTCTTGTAGTCAATATAAACATTTTCTAAGTATATATTGAGATATTGTTTTCTTCTTTTTTTTGTTGTTTTTTTATTAATATTATTATTATTATACTATGTTTGATTATGAGAGTTACAACATGGCCCGAAAAATATATTTATTCATGAAAACGTCCACTGTTTAAAAAGGTAAATCTAGGTATTTGATCTTCACAACATCAAATTAGTACTGCAAGTACTGCATAAAACAGATGCAACTGGTTTCGCCGGACACTTATTTAGGTACAACTAGCAAGTACAGGGTTAGACCTGTACTTGCTAGTTGTACTTTGTGGTGTGGAGGATCTGAGCTTCGTGTTATGGTCTATAGTACAGGAAGTAGCCAGCTGAAGATGGGTCAGTGTTAACAAGTATGGACAGGAGTACCTAATGAGGTGGGTGTGTAGGCTATGTGGAGAAATTAAGTTACTTCGTAAAACATATCAAACTCTTTTTCCTGTGTGTGTGTGTGTGTGTGTGTGTGTGTAATATACTGAGAAAAAGGGGGGTGTAGAAGCTGTTTCTCCATTTTCAGTTAAATCTTAGAATTTAGATTATTTAGCTCAATTTAATTTTTTTGCTTATTTGCTAGTTGATTTACAGTTAGATTTTTTGTTTAATTTGTTATTTAAAATATGATCTTTGGTTAGTAATTCACTTAATTAGTTAATTAATGTGGGTGTTTCATGATGTGGGTCTTGGGTAGCTTATTATGCACTTGGGTGGTCATATGTTTTTTTTTTTTTTTTTATCAGCTTATAATTTGTTTTGCCTGAACTGAAGAACTGCATTTTGACCTTTTTTTGATCTTTTTGGACTGCGTAAGCCAGAAACCCATCAGGTGGCTATTTGAGTTGGATTCACCTATTTGCTTTGATCACCGTTAAGTCTTGAGTTTTTTGATTTTTGAATTTGAGTTTTGGACAAAAAGTCACTACAGGGGGAAAAAAGCTGGAACGATGGACCAGGTTCATTTTGACAAGATGTGGATCAATGAGTTACTTGTGCAATATTCCGAGTGCAAAAATTACTGCAGCATACTTGAGTAATAGTGTAAAGTAACACTACTCTTACCTGAATACAATTTGTTTGGGTCTTCTACCCAGCGCAGCTAACCAGACATGCACAGACGCAGACAGATCCACAGAGTTTATGCCAAAGTGAGACCTCTTGTTTAAACACAAGCTGCTGTGCCATTTGGAGGTAAGGTGAACATAAAGAATACCTTGTTAATAGAAGCAGGCTGCACTGCTCTAGCACACGAGTCATATCGGTTTCAAAAGATTTATATCGTGAAATATTTAAAATGTTACTTGTGCCTTCATTTTTTAATGATTTTGTCAAAATACTAACTTTGCTGTGAATTATTTCAAAATGTATAAAAACTAATTTTATATTTTTATCTGATAATCTTTTTGATAAACAAACGTAAACCTTACATTACAAACTGTTACTATTACAAAAGTTTGCAGTTTTAAGCTTTTGAAAGAGTGTTTTGTACTTCTACCTGATGTGATAGGCTCAAAGTATTTTATGAATGAACAATTTTTAGACACAAACTAAACATAAATTTACAATATGACAGATTGTCTTCCTCACCTAAATTCTCAGAAAGTTCATATGACATCAAACTACACATTTAATCCATTTTAAAGACATGAAGCTGGACCATGAAAGAGGAGTTGAGGGCTTTTTCAAACTTTATTTTTTCATCTCTTGAATCATAATTAGAGTAACAGAAGGTCTGCAGCTCAGGTTCCTCCTTCCACTGGTGACGAAGCTTTTAAAATCACACCAACAGTGAGATGGATACAGTAGTTATCATAGTACTCAGTCATAATTACACATCTAAATCAGCCGTGGGAGCTGGAGAGGGGGAACACGGACACAAATACTTTCACCGAATTGTCGCCTTGTCATTAAAGGAAAACACAGATGAACTCAAAACACTCGAACACACATTTGCTGCTGCCTACATATACTGTAGTAGAGCTAAAGGGGTTGAAGATGCTATGGGTGGGGTTTTGTGTAAAAGAGAAGGGAGGGATTCATGATGGTTAGCGGTGGTCCCTTTGCTCACTTCCTCTCAGGACAGGAAGTGTCTACTCCTTGGAGTGCATGTACAGCAGCAGGTCAGCAACACGGTTGCTGTAGCCGTACTCATTGTCATACCTGGAAGGAAAAACAAAAGTAAGCAAAATTTGGTTTAATTTTACTTCAGTGCATCTCAGTAGACTAGGATGGGTTCTTGCTCTACAGGCTTAGCATATGTTAGAAACTCACCAGGAAATGAGTTTGACAAAGTTGTCGTTAAGGGAGATGCCGGCGCCAGCATCGAAGATGGAGGAGTGGGTGTCTCCGATGAAGTCAGAGGACACAACCTGGCAAACACCAACGTTATAGATTACAAACAGATCTCAGTTTTATATAAATAAAGAGCTAAAGTTCAGGGATATACCTGGTCTTCAGTGTAGCCCAGCACTCCCTTCATGGGTCCGTGTGCGGCTTTCTTGACGGCCTCCTTGATCTCGGCGTAGGATGCAGACTTGGACAGACGGCAGGTCAGGTCCACGACGGACACGTCCGCCACTGGCACTCTGAAAGCCATTCCTGTTAGCTTGCTAGAAGAAGAGAGAGAGAAAAAGATTAGACCCTTTTGTTTTGCTGCTTTATGCTTTCTGACAGAATTAGCAGTAGAGCAGTCGTGTACCCGTTGAGGTCAGGAATGACTTTGCCCACAGCCTTGGCAGCGCCGGTGGAAGCTGGAATGATGTTCTGGTGGGCGCCGCGGCCGTCACGCCAGGCCTTGGAGCTGGGGCCGTCCACTGTCTTCTGGGTGGCTGTGTATGCGTGGACTGTGGTCTGCAGAAGGCAGAGTTACACTGGGTGAAGGACTGACGCCTTTAAGACTACCAAAAACACACAAATGCAGCAAAATATCCGGATAAGACAGATTTAGGGTGAATTATCACGAGGCCTGTTTAGTCTGCTTCAATCAAACTCTAGTCTGTTCAGCTAGAAAGTCCGGTTTGCTTGGGGAGGTGTGTCTTCCCAAACACACCTTACCAAATAGGGTTTGTTTGGCAAGACAAACACACCTCGTTTGTTTGTTTATTGATCCACACTAAAGTTTGATTGTCTGCATCAATCGAACTTTGATGCGGCCCAAAAAACTGAACTCTGGGTCTCTTACAAACCCAGGTCTCGGTTTGGTTGCAATGAACTCTGGTGCGGTTCCAATACATATGTGAACACCAAGAGGATGGGAGACCAATCCTGAAGCAGGAAGTGGACTATGGCAAAGGGGGTTCTGGGTAAATGCCACCAAAACACACGAGTCTAATGCTAGCAGAAAGATTTGGCTCATAGTCTTTGATCAAAGACAAAAAAGAAATCCGACAACCACTGAAATCTGTCACCATTCCATTTTTGTTCACATCTTACAAATAAAGAATTTGTGTGCAGTGCTTTTTCTGCAGTTTTTATGCCATTTATGCCACAGGCGAGTGGGGGAACAGGCATTTCAATCAGTTTGGATCATTTGACACGGTGCAATGTGAAAACTAATGCAGCGGCTGAACTTTGGTCCCCAAACAAACAGAGTTTACCAGACTATCAGGTGTTTCTTACCATGAGAGCCTCCTCGATGCCAAAGTTATCGTGAATGACTTTGGCCAAAGGAGCCAGGCAGTTGGTGGTGCAGGAGGCATTACTATACAGAAACAGATAAAAACTCATCATTACTCAGAAAGGCTTTTAAAATCTGCAAGTTAGAAATAATATTCAAAGGGATCAATACCTGACGATGGTCATGGAGGACGGGTCGTATTTGTCCTCGTTAACTCCCATGACAAACATGGGGGCATCAGGTGAGGGGGCAGACACGACCACACGCTGTGCACCCCCCTGGATGTGAGCCTGAGTTCGAAACACGATGAAAACACAGGTTAGAAACCGGGTCATCCCTCCATGCCGTGTGTAATCCGCTGAGCGTTTCTTTGTGTGTGCGTACGTTGGCCTTCTCCAGGCTGAGGAAGACTCCAGTGGACTCGACGACGTATTTGGCGCCAGCGCTGCCCCAGGGGATCTCAGCAGGCTTCATACTGGAGGAAACAAAGGAGATGGCGACAAATGAATCTGTGTTGGCTCTATCCGTGTGAGAAAAGTAGATCCTGTCCACTGTAATTTAGCGTTCAGGTCCTTGGTATGTAAATTGACAGGAAGCTTTATGTGTCGTGAAGCTGGAATTTCTCCTCTATAACCATCCTGTCGGTTTTCCCATCGCCAGAGCTGAGACTCTGAAACACAATGAGCTAAACCAACAGCTGCCGCAGACAGTGAAGCAGAAAGCCTCATTCCAAAGCCAGGAATTCGCTCATGCACATAAAAAACAACACAAAATCCACACAAAAAATCTGTCTAACACAATAACCGTCTTCAAAACCACACTGTATGCTAAGTCCAACACCCCATCAGCCTCCTGGAATCTGCAGATGTCAGGAAGTCTGAAGGATAACCAAGCGTCTTCACTTACCACTGGAAAACAGAGATGGCTTTGCCATCAACGTAGAGCTTGCCACCATCATGGGAGACCTCGCCATTGTAACGGCCGTGGGTGGAGTCGTACTTGAACATGTAGACCTATGAAAGGGAGCGCAAGAAATAGTGAGTCACTGTGAAAAGTGACTCACTCAAATCCAAAACTCACAGTTTTGGATTTGATCTTTCTATATAAAAGTAATATTAACCTACAATAATACTCGGTATAGAAAATATGCATGTGTCACTTTTAGCCATTTCAGAGAAGATTCTGAACAAGTATCTGGATTGGATGTCAGTGTTGCTATTTTACTACAATGTCTGACATTTAGCAATATTAGGTCAAGACTTACACGTTTTCAACAGCATTAAAAATAATAATAATGATAAAACATCTAATATTGGGGTTCAGAGAGTTTAATATATACCTTTTGAATAATTAAAATAAAAATAAAAACTGATCATCTAAATATACAGTTTAGTTACTCTCACTAGAATTAAGCTAAATGCAGTGGTTTGGTATACTTGAATACTATAAGAGGTGAATTAATGTCGGTTTAAATCATTGTCCTCTTAGTTGTCTTTTCGATTTTGTTGTTATTGTAAAATATTAAAATGAATCCATATAATTAGCATTAAAACAGTTGATCAAATTAATTTTCCAAACATTGGATTGATTTGCAAAGGGAAAATGCCACTCACAAGATGGAGAATCTACTGTTTTTAATAGCGCAACAAAACTAATCTGCAACTTCTGTACATGAGTGGAAATAATTTTTTTTAATGTTTTATCAACCACTCAAACATTTCACCAGCCATTGTTTCACTGTTTTTCGTTTTTTGTTACGACTCCCACCAGTACAATCAAATTGCATAAATCATATGATTTATTCTTTTCTGTAAGAAAAACGATTTATTGACAAGAAGCTTAGCATCCATACGTACTTATACAGACCCCACTTAACAGTGGGGTAGTGCAAAAAGTTATATTTAAACAATTACAAACATCAAACTTTAGCCACAATGGTAAAAATCACAAAGTCTTTTCTTTAGTTTCTGGATTCTACATCAATAAACATCATTGGATTCAGATTCAGATTCTGACAGTGTTTTTCCTTCATGTTGTGCATGAAATCAGCCCGTCTGGGTGTCATGCTGCCCCGGTGCCACAGCTGGACGGCATGTGTGAGATCAAAACCCTCAATCGAGGGTAGTTACTGAAAGTCTAGACCTCCAGTCGCTTTAACAAGCTTCATCACATTAAATCGCCTCTCAATCCTTTCATTTAGAAACCCACATTTAACTTTCTGTTCTTCCCTCCACTCCTCTTGAGAAACGTTTTTGTTCTCTGCCACCTGCGTAACTAACCAATGCAACACCACATTGCTGAAGTTACTGCTCAGATACTCTGGTTTTATGTTTCAAGTCTAATTGAATAGAATAAGTCTTGCAATCATTTCCTATGTTCAGCATTTCCACATCTGGGGAAAAAATGGATTCAGCAGGAGAAAAAAAACATACAAGTAGTAAAGATGGCTGTTTTCTGTCTGAAACGGCTAAAAAAGTGAAGATGTGTCTCTAATCATTTTTTAATTATATTAACTTCTATATTTTTTCTTACTTTTTCTGTTTAATTGGGAATTATTTTTATTATTACTTTTACACACATGCCAAAACATGTTCATTGTTCATTCCACATGCCATCATCATTCCTGTGTTATTAGTGTTTTTCTGACTGCGAGCCAGCTGCCACACACACACACGCGCACACACACGCCTGCTCCTCCCTACATGAAACATTCCTTCTTCATAGATATGCCTCAAAATAAAATTTAAGATTTTTTTCACACCAGATCCGATTTTAATCTTTTTTTGCGCATTTTCTTTTCTAATAAAGAAAAGACAGAAGATATGTTCAAAATGAGGCTCTTATTTCTACCGTCCCTTCTGTGAGTCGTATGAGTATTAAGGCCAAGCACAACATTCCTCGTTTATTTCCCATGTTGGAGTTCTCATAAAACTATGACTTTTTTTTTTGCATTAGTTCAACTGTATTATCATAAGGTTGATTGTTATAACTAAAAATATCACAGCCTGGCCATAATACAACCTGCATTGAAAGTCCAAATACATATAAACAGAAGCTGTAAAACACGCTTGTCAAACAAGATGGCGGCCTTGGGCATGGTGACTCTGAACTACAGAAGCCCAGAAGGTGTATTGGTGAGAAAAAAACTTGATTTTCCAAAAAAATTTCATCTTCAAAATCCCAAAAATTAATTAATGATTAAAATTGCATATTCCTAATTCTTTATGAACATTTGGACTCCTTCTTACCGGGCTGGCAGCAGCTAATCTGACCTCTGACCTCAATCTGTTCCTCGGTCACGTCTCTCTGCTCATCCTCAGACGATGAATCCCCTGAATCGCTAACTCTCCCTCCTTCTCCGGCCCTGAAGCTACTCCAGCAGTAGAAGGTTGTAGGGTAAACATATCAGTTAGTTCGACATATTTTTCTGGGCGCTTTTTGTCCTTTGTTGTCACCATTCCATACATTTGTCCGAATTCGACCAGCGGCCGGTGCCAATTGCCGCCCCTGGTTCTAAGTATATGATTCCTCCACATCTCTGATTTTACGTACAGTGAAAGTGTGGTAACATGCTGTAACCCAACAAGCACAAAGCTCTCTCACCATGTACTGCAGGTCGATGAAGGGGTCGTTGATGGCTACGACTCTGATGCCCTTCTGGAGGCACGCCCTCAGGACCAGGCGGCCAATGCGACCGAAGCTGCAGAGATGGACAGACAGATATTAAACCACCAATTTTTAAACCTTTATCAACATTAAATAGTAGCTGTCATGGCACATATGTACGTCATACTTTGTGAGAACCTCAAAAATGATGCTAAAAGGTAAACTCAACTGCGCATTTAAATGCTTTCCCTGATGTTGGGGACAAAAGTGACGGTGTCAGAAGGTGATAGTTCACGGATAACTTTGAGAAGTGACCATCACCACTTGACCCTTTCCTTTTCCTGACAGTCATTTATGGTCCACTTTATAATACATGAGGTTCAAACTCACCCATTGATTCCAACACAGAGGTCTGACATGGTTGCTGTTGCCCAGGGGGTGTGGAGTTACCTGCACAACAAAACAAACGTCGGTCAGAATCAACAAATGCAGAATGACTGACGTAAACTAACCCTTAACGGAAAATGTCAACATTTTAACAGCACTCGAAGTTTAAACATCAGACATCAGGGATGACAAAAAAAACAAAGATGAGTTGTGAGGGCTTTAACAATGAAGATTATCTTAAATGAGTTTAGCCAATCAGGTCGGACTGGTAAATCGTGTCGCTACCAACCCATAAACTCTGTTTTCTACACAACAAGCCCGAGTAATATTATGAAAATAAAAAGAAAATGGTGAAAAAATTACAGCTTGTGTAGGTAAAGCTGGAATCTGAGCCGTATGGTCTGTTTGTGAAAATGTAGAAAATTTGATTTGTTTACAAGAAAATTTGATTTGTTTATATGAAATCAGTATTTTTCTGTTGTCATGTAGGCTGAAACTCCACAGATTCAAGTTAGAGAGAGTCAATACCAACATGCAGTTGTCATCATCTCTCTAAAAATCATCTCTGCAGTCAAACAGAGGAATGTGCATTAGAAATGAGCCATGCAGAAAACTTCCTTTGGTGTCATTTCTGACGAAAATGTAGCGCCTGACGTTTCTCTGTGCTACAAGTGACTTGAGGACAGGCCGGCAGCAGCTAAAACCTCGTTACAACCAGGTTCTGCGGCTCTGGTTGACATCAACGAAGGAGGTAAAAATACAGGCCATTAAAATCTGCGTTTCCCCAGCCTGCTCTGCTGAGGCGTGGAGGAGCTGCACCATGCAGGGACATGTTTAGAAAACAAAGGGATCCGAAGGCCGGGAGGAAGCGGCTGGTATGCAACGCAGCAGAGAGACGTGTCCGCCAGCCCAGCAGGGGGGAGCGTCTGGCTGTGACCCAACTATCCGACCTCCTTTTCCTCGCCGTTCCATGCAGTTCATTCATCTGCAGGATCAACCACCGTCATGCCCCTTTTATTTCAACTCTAAGCAGGACTGCATCTGCTTACGACATGGAGATTGTTACATAATCTGATAAGTATTCATGGTATTCCTTAATATTTCTGCTTATGAGTTAAATACAGATGGTTATATTATAGTAGATGACGAAACTTTGAGGAAATCATGTGACCGCTTGTGACCCCATTTAGGGCTAAATACTAGAAATGCTGCAGTGCAGCGACAGCTGAAAATGAAATGCACTAATAAATGGGCCAGAGCCTGCAAATCAGCCAGTTTGCCCTTATCTGCAGATCAAATGATTAAAAATCTTCGTTTTGTTTCTCAGCCTCTTTTTATTAATTGCATCAAAGAAGCCCCATCATTTCTGATACACTTTGAGTTGAGTAAGGATCAGATTCAACTATCAAAGAACCGGAGTTATAGTCCACAGAATAAAAACCAAGTCATTAAAAATAATAATGAGCAGTTCAGACATTTTAGAAAACTGGAAACTGGCTTAAAGATGCCTGATTAGTGCGTCTGTAACAGAAAACCATATTAATATATCAACAATATGTGTCCAAAATACTTCAGCTTGGTGTGTGTGGAGGGGTGTGTGTGTGTGTGTGTGTGTGTGGAGCAGGTAGGGTGGCACCGGCTTGTCATTTTCAGCTCTAATCTCCTAATCTGTTGTGTGTTGGGACATTGGGGACAAGCTGTCAATCCGCTGAAATGCATTGTGGGAGTACTTTAAATAGACTGCAGGGGTAACCAGATTACAATTCATGAATTTTACCTCACAGAACAGCTGATGATATCTGGAGTATCCTGTGACTGGGATGACACTGGTACGGTACTTTTTCACACCTGGGGTCAACTATTGAACTGCTATTAACTATTATGTTCTGCCTGATTAATCCAAAAGGCTCTTTATGATCTTGTTTCTGTGCTTTATTCCGCTTTTCCTTCAAGGTAGAGCAGCCATTTTATGTTCTGCAGCCAGCATCCATAACACAAGGTCACTAAAGGAGAGACGAACAGGAGAGTGTGTGTACAACATGACCGATCTGTTTCCACTTTGTGTTTTCACAAAATTCAAGGGTAGCTTTCCTCCTCCTGTAATCTGCTTCCTCTCCTCCTGCATGAATACCAACGTCTCACTTTTCTCTGCACAGAAGCAGTTGCCCTGGGTTCCCAGAACAAAATGGCCGCCCTGCTGACAAAGGACCCAACAGTGCGTGGTCCGTTCTGCATCTTAAAGCAGGTGGAAATTTCTGCTGAACAAGAAGCTGAATCTCAAACATGTGGCTCCAGATGTGGAAAATGTCATAATTTCACCGCTTCCCTGATGAGGCGGCACGCCGAGGCACGTCATGCATGTACACAGTGCACACACTCGACGAAGCAATCCCGTTCCTGTCCTTCGGTGTTGCCCTGAGGTTGTTTGAGGGATTGGCAAATGAAAAGGCACGGAGAGAAGGAGGATGGAAGTTGCGATAGTTTGTAAGTGGTTTGAAATAAAAAAAAGGGAGAATTTCTCAACTAAGAGACAACGATTGCAAAAAGTAGAAGCATAAATGCAAATCTTTTTAATAGGGTGATAAGCGAGTTCTCCTTTGCAGAAAAGTTTCTCATATCATGTTTGCATGCAGGAAATGAATGGTGATTAAACAATGCAATTTTATTTAACCCTAATCACCGTTAATTATTTTTGACTTTTAAAGTCAGCTTGAAAACCTCAAATGAAGCCTAAACGCAAACCAGATCTGCAAGTGGCGTAAAACTGTTTACGCTCTTTTTCTATTAAAGATGCAATTATCAGACCTTTTTCTGCCCTGATGGCTTAACTTTATAAGAGTTTACTAAACTCAGCTAGTTAGGGGCATATGTCTCGATGCATCAATGGTAATAAGCTGATAATTAAACTTAACCGAGGTTAAGTAAGCTTAATATAGATGCATCCCAGATTTTATGTAGCAAGCAGATATGAAAGGTTCCAAGGGTTATCGTCACTTTAACTTCGCCCTGAAGTTGTGCCTCTTCTCAACAGACGGCACAGTTAGCCGCAGTCTGGTGTTCGGACCGCACTCACCGAAACGCCACCGCTCACAGAGACACCATTGTGCGGTGGAGAGTAGCGAGGCAACACACTCATGGCTGCAGCCTCCAGTCTGCTGGCACTCATTAATATGTTAGAAGAGGAGGCAATTAAAAAACGGGACGTATTGGCGAAACTCGCCAAGATATAACCTGTTATTATTTTTGTTCTGGAGTTTCCTCAATAAGGAAGGACAGACAGGTGAAGAAAAACCTTCAGTTCAGATCTGACAATGAAGGCGGGTCAGGAAAATAAGACAAAGCCTCAGGGTATCATTTACTCCAGCTGAAAGTAGGTAAAATTAAATGCTTAAGGTATGAAAAAAAAAGAGATGTAGATCAGACTGAATTGTGGGAAATGTAGTACAGCAAACCAACAACTTTATGCAGCATTTTACTGATCTTCCCTCTCATCAGATAACCCCCAATATTCTGAACTATTTCCCCTCTTCTGTCTGACCCACAACTACTCCGAGATGACCTCTCTCATGACCCCAAATCCAGATACAATCATTACAATTCAGTGAGCCCCTATAGCTTAAATTTGACCCCTCACCCGCCGCTGAGTCTGATTCTCTTGTTTTGCACAACCTCCCCTCCCCCAAGCTTTGGCCCATTTTCAACTCGCTAACAGCAGGAGGGATGAACTTCAGGGACCACTTGGGGGAGGAATGACTCATAGCCAGTGACCGAAAATGGTTAAATTCACCAGACTGCATCAGGTGGTCCAGATTTTAAAAACCGCATGCGTGAGAGGATCAGAGACAAGCATGATGCAGCATTTTCACTGCACTCATTTGTCCCATTTCCTGCCATCCGTCACCTATTCCCTAGTTTATCAAGTTGTCTCTTTCTTTAGCTTTGCCTCAGTTTATGCAGTGGTTGGAGATTTCACAAGGGTGAGTGAATGCGAGCAAGTTCAGCGAGTGCATCCTCACTTTCCCGCACCAGAGCGCCCCACCCCCCGGCCTTCCTCCTTCGTCCGCCCTTGGCTATTCAAACCTTCCCCCAGCTTCCTATTCCTCTGTCACACCCTCGTTCTCCTCAGTGTTTTTCCACTGCAGTGGGTCGATTGGACAGAGGCATTGCAGAATAGCCAATTAGGTAATGTCTTTTCCTCCGACCCGCCTCTTTCGGAGTTTTTGAGCCAGATTTTTCTTTTTCTGTGCAACCAAAAGGAACTTTCCTTTAACTTACAGTTTCTCTCACTTCCTCTTCAGCAGCATGTCTGCTTGTTTTTTTTCCCCCCCCCCCCCAGAGACGTCTCTCTGCGACTTTGAACGAGTCACTCAAACGTTCATCATCATCACATCACTTGTCTAAAATATGCAAACAGCCAAACTTTACAAGGATGCGTCTGGCTTTTAACTGACCCCACATGGGCTATGTTTCCTGCTGTAGCGAACATTTGCTCCAAATGTTGGTTAAATTAAACTGGCACAATGCTAAGAAAAGGCAGACATTGCACCAGAATACTGTAAATTAAATTTGTTTGAAATAAAAAAAAAAATGCTACAACATCCAGAAAAATCTGTAGATGTGTCATGTAACGAAATGCAGAAATTCAGGAAGAGGTATACGTGGCAAGTAAGCAAAGGAAATGAAGGAATATGCGCAACAATGTGATGTTTCTCACGTTTTTTTTTTTTAACTTTACAGCCTAATTTGGAATATTCCACTGACAGGATTTTATTGACCTGTGGCGCCATGTGTGAACCTTCTTTCCTGTGGGATGGCTCATTTCCTAAAAGTGGTGACAGTTAGGCAAAGAATGCCGAGTCATTCTGAGACTTTCTTCCTCTCGCACAAAGCCGAGTTAACGACTGCTTCATAGGTGCTGCTGCATGATCAAACGGGGACACTCATACTAACCAAACCACCATTCAGGGGGAAAAATTTAGTTCATCTAGAACTTGCTCAGAGGGAATGAATGAGTAGGAGTATGTAAATGAGCATTAGTAGGAGGTGTATCTGAGAGCCACGTTCTGAAACTTGTAAAGATGGAAGCTAAAGCTAAAGCTAGGCCCTTTCTTGGTGAGGAACAGCAAAATCTGTCTTTTCTGTAAGCATGGGAAAAACCTAACCGCCATCTTTCATCCGGCTGACCAGCAGAGAGCAGCAACTTCAGGACCATCATCATTGCTTTACCCTATGCTTTTTGCATCAAGCCTTTAGCCGACAGGAGTAGATGTGAGAAAGGCACATGCACTCATAAGAGCCTGCTATACACTGGTACCAGTAACCTGCCATGTCTAGCAGGGACTACTCACATTCTTCAGTGCTATAGTAGCTTAGGTTAGCTAAGACTTCTCTCATTGGCTAACAGGCTAATTAGAAGGTATTTCTAAGCTTGTAGCCTTTTCTTAAATGTAAGCAGAGTGAGCTAACGCAAACTGTTATTATATGTATGAACATCATTAGCACGAGGAGCCAAATTAGCGAACATGACTTGTTAACATTGCTAAAAATGACAAAATAGTGATAAGAAGTTATTGATGTAAATATGTTTTAACATTCAAAAAACAAGAGAATAGAAGATAGTTTCTTAAAGGACGCAGAAGACTGTTTATTTTCTACTACTACAGGCTTAAGGCCTTTACAGGCAAGCTAGGTTATAGCTAATGCTAAGATGCTGCTTACTGCCTGAAACCTTCACTTCAGTATGGTGTAAGGTAAGCTGCGTCTGTCCGTCTCTGTGACTACAATGTGAAAAATACTAAGTTGTTGAGATTAAAAACAAAATGTCGATTAGCATCAGTGAAGCAGCCCTGGGCCCTGCTGTGCCCTTCATCATCAGACCTTCATGACCTTCATCCAGTCTGACATGGCCGCATCCTCCTGTAAGCTACCAAAACCCCACGAGAGAAAATTATCCGTGGTTTTATTTTTCACAACGTCCCTTCTCTCATCAGTTTTAATGCAGTAAAAAAAAATGCTTAAATGCTTTCAGATAAAAACAAGGCCTCGTCAACAAGCCTCATCAACAGGTCCGTCAAGTGTCGCGTCAAACTGCGGCAGAATCACGCGACACTGCGCCACTTTTTCTTCTGCCCCACGGTTGCATCACAAGAATACAATAATACAAGTTTTAACCTGCCCCCCCCCCCCCCAGCCCCTACATCAAGTCATTCCTATTCGCTTTGTTTCTCGTCACTCTGGCCCCTAAATCCTGTGATTACGGAAACCCATTCATCCCTCGAGTGTAACGTCGTCAGACTTCATGGTGAAGAGCAGAGCAGGCACGTAGATTCATTTACTCATCTCAGTGCCAGTGTTGTCACTCTGCTTGACGGCACACGTTTAACGATATGAACAAGAAAGCCCTCTGCGGGATTCTCCATCGTGATTTTGTCTTTATAAACTCCGTGTTTTAGTATTTTTGCTAAATTAAAGGGAGAAATACAGCTTGGTTTTCGTGCAGCGGATTACATAACATGGAGTCCAGCCTACTTCCGCAGATGCAGCGCTGCGAGCTTACAAAGTCACGTTGCTCGCACAGAGCAGTCTTCTACATTTCAACACATTTGCCGAAAATTGTGATAATTCCGTTTTCCACTGAGCACAATTTCCACGGTAGCGCATTGCGAGCGCAAGCGTAACAATATGCAGCGAACCAACTTGGTTATAAGGAATAAGAACAGTCTCTCTTCCAGATTAAGAGGCCATTGCGCATCCCCTCCCATTCTCCCGTCTGTCCTCCTACAGGCATCGTTTAAAAGCAAACAGCGAACAAGAACTGGTCAGAAAAGTCACTTAAGCTATATAGCACTCCTTCAAATCCCAATATAGTCCTTTCTGCACCACAATACCTGATTTATTAGCATTGGAAGTGGATGAGAATACATCATGGCCACAAGCTTCCGCAAGTGACGTAGAACCTCTACGGCGACAGAAGTTCATTTATATTTGAAGGGTTTCAGATAAGAATGTGGATATAAATACGTCAAACTGGATGGAAATTTAGTTTAGAAACCTGAATTATACAGAGAGGTTAAACCGCGGAGCTCAGACTTACCTCACTGATGATGCTGCTTGAGTAAGTGTGCGCAGCTTGCTGTTCAGGCTTCACGTTTTATACTGCCTGGGTCACCATAGCGACGTGACGTCACTTCATCCGCTGCTGACAAGATCCATTCTGAACGAGGGACTCCTCACGGTCTCTCTGCAGCTGCTATGGCGACCAGACTGATGGTTGCCAGTGGTCTGGTTGATCTCATGTTCGCAGCACTCTATCATCTAATAAAGAAAGCTGCGTTTTTTGATGACGGATTATTAAATTGATAGCCGGCGATCAAAGCAGACAGAGACCGATGCCAGAGACTGAATGGTAGAGAATGATGTAATCTTTTCTCACATTCCCGTAATAATTAGTTAATGTGACCGAATACTGCTCACATAAAACCTGGAAACCATAACTACCTGTAGACAGACTCAGGAAAAGGAGCTGCAGCAGGTGGGAATAAAACAAAACTGTTAGGGTCGTCGTTAGCAGGTCAGTCCCTCTGCATTGCATCATACTGTTCAGGATTAAACTGCACGGTCATTTTAACCCAGACCCTGTTTTGCCTATAGTTTCCTAAAGGACTGAATGGATACCCTGTGGGGGTTGTCACAAACACAGACCTTATATGCGGAAGCAGCACCGATGTAAGAAATTTGAATGTCTATTTTTTCCCTTTTATACTATATTATTACTATTTCATTTGATTACTGATTTTCACTTTTATTCCACTATGATAACTCTTTGAAGAATCTGAATTAGTGAGTTACAACATTTAATTTTCCTTTGGGATCAATAGAGTATTTTTTAATTCAGTATGAATAATTAAAATCACTCTTCGCGTTGATGAAATAAGTTTGAGTTTCTTCCTCCTTTACGCCCAGCGTCACAGCACGTCAGACTGAGGTGTACGTGAGACAGGATGCGTACTGTGGCGGAACATGGGAAATCCCTGCAGTGCAACTCACTGCACACCCGCTTTCATCATTTTAATGGGGAGTCCAACATTTTATAGCACGGCTCGCCTTCTCCTGTTGTACAAAGGAGACATGTCCTCTCAACGCAATGCCAAAATAAATAAATAAATAAATACATAAAAAACATAAATGTTACCAGTAGAGAGCTACTTGTTTTTCTAAGTTTGGGGTTTGACTCAGACTTCTCTATTTTATTACTGCCACCTACTGGCAGCCAGCATAAATAAATTCATTTCAGCAATGACTCAAACCCACGTGGCTGGCATTTAGGAGGCAATGCATACCACATGATAAATATTCCTTAGTATGAGACACACGTTTAAAAAATGTCAATAATGCCAGTTTAAAAGTAAGACATTTAGATGTTGGGAGAAATTATGAATCGTCTGCCAAATTATGTACAGTGGTGGATTTTGAAAAATATCTATGGGGTAGCAAGAGAGGGGCAAGGATTTTTCAGGGAGGGCAGCATATGCCAGGATATACAGATTTGTTATCGGGTCATCATTTTAGCAGTTTAGAGACAGGCTGTTGTATTACATTCTGGTTGGTGTGACTTAATGGATACATTCTTATACACAGGGACAATACAAACATTAAAGATGACGCCAAACAAGAACAAGTTTGTAAATAAAAACATTACAAAAATTATGAGGGCACACAAAACACTTTTTTCACATTTATTTTGTCCAACAACTAATGTGATTTAACTCAGTTGTATTCCAAACATGAGAAATCAGACGATATGGGCAACCGCCCAGGGTGCCATCTTGTTGCAAAATTCACCCTTGCTCTTACGACCAAATACATCATCACACACACATTTCTGCATCTTCTGCAAGGCTACATGGGTACAGATGGATGTACAACAAGTGCTTGAAAAATGGTGTGCATGCAACAAAGGAAGATGTGTTTGTTTGATTCTTGCAGTACTGTGTACATCATGCTATCTGCACAGGCTACCTAAAAGAAAAGTAAAGGAAGGTTTGTGGTCTGTTACATTGATAATGGAGATGAGGAAGCTGAAGTTGCCAAAGATTTGGATTTGCCACCTACCAGAACTCAAAATATCACATGTCTGAGTTAGTAAAAGATGAGAATTATACATTTAGGGGGAGAGAAGGGCAAGAATGTTATGATTAAATAATTTCTTCACTATATCTTATTTCCATCTATCATCTGTACCTATTTATGCAAAGTCACATGAGCACAGGTGCCTATCTCCAGTATTCAGTGGTTGAGAGCTCGGGTGCATCCTGGACACTCTGCAAATAACCATGCATGTACATCCTCTTTTGTAAGGGCAATTAGGCATGACCAATTAAGCTAACGTGTATTTTTGGACTGTTGGAAAAAGCTAGAGTACCTGGAGGGAACCCAAGCATAGGCAGAGAGAACATGCAAGCTGGTCCTGGCTGGGATTCAAACTCAGGACCTACTTGCTGCCAAGCAGTAGCGCTGACAACTGTACCACCTAATGCATCCCTTCTCCAACACACGTGAATGAAATATCAGACTTCTGCAGAGCTGCATGACTGCTGCTGAGAGGATTCAACCATTTTATTCAGGTGTGGAGCAGGGACGCATCTGAAAGTTGCACTGTAGTAGCTCTCCAGGTCTGGACTTGGCCTCTTCTCAGATAAACTATTACCAATGGCGCCATCTCCTGGGGAAACCACGTTTGTGCAAAGATGGTAAAAATGGTAAATGTCTTTGACCCCAAAGCGCTTCACAATACAACCAGTCATTCACCCATTCACACACGCATTCACATGCCAATGGTGGCAAGTTACTGGACAGCAGCTGAACAGTAGGTTGTTCCAGGACTAAAACAAGGGCAGGCAGTGTTTAGTTTCTGTGGGCTCTGGAACAATCTCCCTGAAAACACTGAGATGTGAAGAAACTGCTGACACCTTTAAATCAGCACTGAAAACATAACTGTGTCACAGCTTATCCATATAGGTGAAAAAATATGCATCACTTCTTCCAGAACAGGAACATTTAGTTTTTATTATTACTTAGAAACTGTGGAGTACTCATTACTTTTACAAATTTAGAGCACACTTAGAAAGTCCAGAAAATATCTTTTACTTATTTAGCAACCCAGAACAGGGATTAGAACTTGGAACCCAGAAAAACTACCTTAGCAACTACTTTTAGATCCTATTCTTCCAAACCAGAAAAGGATTTAGACAAGAGGATACTTACTTATACTTATCTACCAAGCATGAATAGGAGTTTCTAGTTTATTTACATTGGATCAACATTATTAGCTTTTTCTTCTTTTGCTCTTTCTTTTGGTTTGTTATTTTGTTTGTATTTTCTTTAAAATCCTGTAAAGCACTTTGTATTGCCTTGTTGCTGAAAATGTGCTATATAAATAAAATTACCTTTACCTTGCCTTGCCTTGCCTTGCCTTGTCTTGCCTTACGTCTATCATTTGTCAGCTCTGTGTTTGCATAGAGTGTTTAATTTCAACATTTATTTCTTATATTTGATTATGTCTCATGTTTTTGTGCTGGTATGTGATGTTTTATGTCTTTCGATGTATCTCTGTCTTCCCTGTTTTCACCTGCAATGTGCTTTGCTTTACTGTATATGAATTGTACTATGCAAATAAACTTCTACTGGTCTTCATGATGACATTAGTCCACTGATGTTTTGTACCAAACCCCTAAGTTCTTCACAGAAAACGTTGAAAAAATGACCAACAATTAGACTCAATTAACTCCTGAGGTAATTTCAGATGTTAATTGGTTGTACTGGGTTTTACAACCAGTATAACCCCAGGACTGGGGTACACAAATGAATGAACCAATTCTCAGCTTTTATCAGTAAAATATTTTAGGAAATTTTTTTCATTTCATTTTTTCTTATACAACACAAATGTCAATGCACCGAGTTACAGCCTAAACTCATTTCCATCGGCAGTTGTTACAGACTGAATGTCCAATAATTCATTCTGTAGTATTTGGATTTTAGACGCTCCTCTGAAAATAGAAACACATAAAAAAGAAGTATGGCCGATAGAAAGTGTGAAGGAAACCATTTATGTCACAGTGAGGTGGGCAGCAGTAAATAAGGGCCACGTCCGATGTAGGTCTGCCCTCTGTCCCCGGGCCGTTTCTCCTCTGTGATTAACGACACGCAAGCATCTCCCTGGATTTCCAAGAGGGTAAACAACCCACACGTGACCTCACTGACCCCAGTGACCCTTTTTACGTTGTGATAACACAGCATGCCCTTTATTTTTAGCTGGGGTGTCGTTTCTCTGATCACTGGGCATATTTCTTCTTGCTGCAGGAGCGTGCAAACTGCCTGCTGGCTCGAGGTCCATGAAAACTGTTAAAGTGTTTATGATTCAATAAGAAGAAAGAGGCTGAGGAAAAATGGCATATATGAGAGAGTTCCAAGGCCACATCCACCACTGGCCAAAAGTAAATTAAATCTCACTTTTCTCCAAAAACATAACTTGATGATCCCCCAGATGTTTGAGGAAATGTTCCCCACATTGAAGAGATAGTAGTACAGCATGTAGCCATCAGTTCCTAACCTTACGTCCAAGAACATTGGAGTTATTTAACAGGACAATGTTTCAAAGGACATCAGCAAGTTCACCTCTGAATGGCTAAAAAAAAAAACATACTGAGGGTTTTAGAGAGGCCTAGTCAAAATGTAGACTTTAATTTGATCAAAATGCAGTGCCAATCAGATTATCTCATTTGAAAAACCCTCCAAGGTGACTGAAATAAAACTATTCTGTAAAGGAGCGTGGGCTAACAATCTTCCAGAGGAGTGTAACAGATTCACTGCCAGTTATTGTTGCCAATGGCAGTAAAACCAACGAGTTTAAGGACAATTACCTTGTCACATAAGAGAAGGTTGGTTTGGATTTTTTTTTTTATTAATTCATGAAATCATCTTTTCAAAACTGAATGTTAGCTTTTATTTATAAACAAACATTTAGTGATTAACAACAACAACAACAACAACAAAAACAATACAAAAATATTGATCAGCGTAATAGAGGATCAGGTACAGTTTTTATGAGGTTACATAATTTATGTTTGAGAACCACATAGTCCGTAAAATGTAGCTGTCACCGATCCGTACGGTCCGCTCGAAGTGTCTGTGACGGACTAAATATCCGATGATACCCGATTACGGCCGAACGTTTTCCGTGAATTTAGAGCAAGCGAGGCTTCTGATTGGGTGCCTCAACTTTGATTCTCGAAATTGGAACAACAGGGGCCATCTGATTGGACGGAGCATCAGAGGTGAATCCCGGACGCTGATTGGCTCCCTAATTGGAACGTTGGAGCACAAATGGAACAGAGGAGAATACTTCCCAGGAGCACATAGGCTTTTATCTTAGTTTTTCGATTTTTACTCCACCTGATGACTTGGGACTACGATGCGGACCCGGACCGGGGATGGACCACCGTGCAGCACCTTCGGGTCAAGAAGCGTAACTGGCAGCCGAGGGACCAGGACCGTTACGCACAGCGGGACCCACGGAGTTACCTCGGGCCCTTCCTGCCTGTCCACAAAGACTATCCTACGCATCAGCCACCCGGTCCCGTCCCACAGCATCTTGGGCAGCCCCGCAGTCCAGGAGCCGCAGCGGAGGCTCCCGTCCTCCTTGTAGCCACAATCAGCTGCACGACCGTCCCGATCCTCGCTCTCGCAGCTGGGCCAGGAGCGCAGAGACGCGCCACGGACACAGCCACCAGCGGCAGCAACGGCAGGGGATGACAGAACAGGATCTTCTGTCCTTCAATGAAGACAGGACTTGATGGAATGGACTCGTCCTCCCATTCTTTACCAAAATTTCCATGCCAACCTTCCCGCGATGCTTTGAAGGACAAATTGGTCCTCTTCAGCATCATTGTCCTTTGTCCTCTTTCTGTTCATGTTGGTCACATGAACCACATCCTCTACCAACCTGATGATGTTGTGAGATACCAACAGGTCTAGAGTCATCTGGACTCAAAACGGGCTCTTCCTGTTTGTCAAGTCCAGATGTGAATTCAAGTGAAGTGCAGGGAGCCGTGTCTGCTTGAGGCTTCTGAGCCACCTCAATGTCTTGTATGTGTTTGAGATTTGGAGGAAGAGTCTCAAGCAGCTGTGACGCAGCGTTAGGTCCACTGTGAGCGGAGGTCAGTCGATGAACCGTCTTTTTCAGATGTTTCAATCACTGTTAAACACTCATATGCCTTTAAAAAATGAATCTCCTCAAACCAGAAGTAACTTCTTAAATAACTTAATCAGTGTCACCGCCTGACCATCAAAAAAAGAAAAAAACAAAACTGTTGGCTAACAAATGAATCACAAACTGATTCCCTCAAAACAAGACAATTGTTTCTCTAATGACTGAACCACTGTTAACACTGCTAATATTTCCAGCAGAATTCAGTTAACTACTGAAAATAACACCCCTTGAAATGTTACCAGCAGAACATGGTCTATTGCTCTTAAATGGTGATGATGAACTAAACTTTAGAGATTTAGTGAACTTAATAAGCACGGCTTGTCCTTTAAAGGTTTTTATAAGAATATCCTTGTTCCCAGAACCCGTTTTGTTAGCAGGGAAGACCGAGGCTTTTTCAGCCACATGACCCAGGATCTGGAACGTTTTCGCTGTTGCTTTGAGGTCGGTTGGCTCCTTAAGTTAATTCAGATCTCTGTTAAAGACTCCTCTTTTTAACTTGACTCTTAATTTTTGAGAGCGTTAGGCCAGTGGTTCCTTGTTTCTTTTTTTAGCTTTTATTGGTGATTTTATTGTTTATTTTGTCCTGGACAGCACTTTGCTTTTGGTTTTTAAAGCACTTTATAAATGAATGAATGAATGAATGAAGTTGTGTGTTTGTATTTAAGTAGCGTATTCCATGGAGACCACATATTGATTGTTATTTTTCTAAAAAAAAAACTGGTTTCAAAACGTCTCTCAAACCAAAACTACCGCAGTCGGCATTAATGACATTTTCCCAGCAACTTTTAAATAAAATAGGATAAAATCACAAAGGAATTTCAGCACAAATATGTTAAATCACAAAAATGCAACATAAACCTTTCTAAACAGTTTTTCAAAAGTCAGATTTCAATGGACAAATATAGAACAGCAAGATATCAAAGCTGATTTTCACAAACGCAAATAACATTTTATTTTGTTTTTCAAGTCTCCACAAATATGTTAACAAACTAAAAAAATAAAATTAGTGCGGGGGTGGAGTGTTTTCTCTTAAGTTTATTTATTGTATTTAGATCAGTGTATCCATAGCAACCAAATATGATTGTTAGGGCATTTAAAAAAACAAAAAAAGACAAAATGATCAAGACCATCTTGTTTGCCAAGACAACAAACTTAACTGTATTTCTCAAACCAGCAGGACAGTTTTTATCAAACACCAGTGTTATCGTCCCAGACATTTATCCACAGTTTTCAATAGAATAAAATCATAAAACAAATTCAATAACTCGCATATGCTGCACCCCAAAAAACTTAAGACTTTTGTAAACTATTGATTTCAAACAGCCAGTCAAAATTTCCAAGCATTGGACACAAAAGTTATCAATCCCGAAGTCCACAGACTCAAACACGTTTAAAAAGAAATAACTAAACAGAAAGAACTAAACAATTCTGAAAAATTTTCCACCAAATAGTTTATTAAAGTAGAACTATATATATATATATTTTTTTTTTACATTTTTTATTTTGTCTGTATAAACACAAGCAACGAACTCTCTTGCAAATGTGTTTATTTCTGCTGTAATTCTGAATAAACATCAAGACATCAAAAGGCATGAGCTTAAACACACGGGTTTATGTCATGAAAAAAAAAAAAGAACAGCTTTCACCACATCCTGATGTAAATCTCACATTTTACTGGAAGAAAAATAATTTAGCAATCAAAACGTTCAGATTCTACAAGTAAGATTAGCATTAAAGGTATCATTCTGGTGTGGTCTCAGTGACAGTCCAAAACGCTTTTTTTTTTTTTTTTTTTCTAAGATAACGCTCAGAATATATTTCCTCCATCAGCATCACAAAGTCTGTTTCATTAAAGAAAAGCCTCTGCTTCGCACCACAGGCTATCTGTTAATATTTAAGCTTCCTTGTTCAAGCTGTATGTTGAAGTGAGCCACCAACAGCCTGACAAACCTTTCATATGCACCTCCGAACCGCCAGGAAATTTAGTCCTGAGCAGAGGAGGCGTGTGGGTGTGCGGATATGAACGTACGAGAGATTCTAGGGTTCCCTCAAACACAGCTCTGTGAAAACAAACCATTTGTCATGCTGTAATTTTAAAATAATTTCCACATGCCTCAGTTATGTCAAGGTTTTAATAGCCAGAACATTACGCCTAATTTTTACGTTTACATTACTGCATATATGATTATATCTCGCATGGATTTTTCCTCTCATTATCAACCCACTGAAAGTGATTTAAGACAACTGCAATGCAGGGAGCTTGAGCAGTTTGACACTGTGAGCCCACGGTACCATTAAAACAACCTCCTGACCCCTCAGGCACAGAGCTGGCCCTCTCTGATAATATTTTCATAAGCTGTGAATTATAAGTGTTTAAAAGGGCACTAATTGCAGGGTAACACTCCGAGCCAAGAGCTGCTTAGCATCAGTAAACCACAGAGTGTGGAAGGAGGCCCAATCTGAGCCAGATTTTAGCAATGGCTAAAACATCCACTGTGGCAACTATTTTTACAACATTTCTACTGTTAATAAAAGATGAAATGGAAAATAAAACAAGAGGGAATGTCAGAGGAATCACGGGTGAAGTACTCCACAGCCATGTTTAGTCTTATTTAAATCTGTAACATTATCAAATGACTGATCCTACAGGGTTTTTTTTTTACTGTTACCAGCAGAGTAAAAAAGTATTGGAAAGGAGATGGATGCATAAAAAAGATTTAAGATTTTCACTTTGCAGACAAAACTATAATGCGTTTAGATTTAGTGACTCAAACCAACACGAAGAAGCGCATCGATATGAAGTTAAAAAGAACTGATACACGGTTTTAACTTTTTCTTTAATAAAATTTTAAAGGTGAGTCATGGACATTAGAGGTGTGCGATTCTGCATATTTTGGCATAGATCTGATCCAAAGTAAATACAAGGCCAGTATTGCCAATAACCAATAATAAGACGGATAATTATTTAAAAGAAACTATGATATGGCATCTAAACCTCTGACCTTTATGTGTTTTTGTGTTCTTTTTCTTCCAATTATTTTGCTAAAACCAAGAACAGAATTTAGATGCAGTTTACAGGCGTCTAGAAAAAACTTTAATTGCATGTTTACATGATGTTATAATTTGTGTGCATCTTGGCAAAAAGACTGACACATTTGTCTACTTCCTGTTTTACAACATCACAGCACAGTTTTTGACTCTTGCCACAAGTTCTCAACTAGATTTAGGTCTTGGATTTGACTGGGCCATTCCAACACATTCACTTCAATTAGATTTAAATTCAGTCTATTTATATAGAACCGATTCAGTACTAATGTGAATTTAGTACTGAATTACCTGCACAGATTAGTGAGAGAGAGACAGAGAGACTGAACGCTTAAAAAAAGGATTCTTGGTTTATTTACATAAAAAAAGTTTCAAAAAACAGAAAATTGGGCCTAAAACAGAGTAAAACAACAGACTTCAACTCAGGGAACAACACAAGCACAAGCACAAACTGAGCTGACAAACAAGACAAGAGGGAGGGAAATGTAAATAGTGGCTGATCAGGAATGTTTTTGAATCATTGACTTTTACAGCAATTTGTCCTCCTGAATGAGGATGTGGAGACAATGGCGATGAGAACTTACCTTTTTGCAGGAAGAATCCTTTGGAGATCTGCCACACACGTTTAGGGTTGTGAATATGTTGGTGTTTTTGAAAGGCACCGTGGATGGACCAGGTCATCGGCCCTTTTTGGGTGAGTAAATCTGATAAGGAAGGTAAGTGACGTCTTTCTGGAAAGCTAACACGGACGATAATCTTCAGGATAGAGTTTCACCTGTAGTGGGGCGCCCAGTTATTCACATGTGAATGCGAGATTGTGAAACTTTCATTAAACCTCCCAAAATGTTTGCTAAAAGAAAAGCCCAACACAGCATTTTACTGTCGCCAAAATGAAAGTGGTCCAGATAAGTAAATTACCTCAGCGAAAGAAAACACCGATGGTGCGTTGGCGGATATTAACACATTTGAAAGACGTTCTGCTTGTTTTCTTTGCATTTCAGATCATTTCCATCTACCTTTAATGTCCTGGGTCTCATTTTTCTAAGACTTATCTCGTTCTCAATGCAAACTGGAACCGTGCACAATTAAACTCATTATGTGTGTTGTGAAGCCATATGGCTGCTGAAGCGTATCCAGTTGTGTTCTGAACACAGTTACTCAAAATGTGTCATTTCAGCACATCGTCAGGAGAGAATCTCATGGAGGCTTCTTCTTGTTAAAGGGACAGTTCTTGATTTTGAGGGAATTTCTTTTAAATGGTCAAAGGCAGAACTCCTTGGAGTCTTCATTTAGCATAAATCCAGATTAGTTAATCCCAGGGGCAAAAGGTAACAACCACTCCATGAGCGGTAACACCAACGCAGACTTCTGCTGTCTTAAAACATTTATTTTGTGCACCTTTGGACCAGAAGTTGATATCATTTACAGAGGAAACAGAAATTCAAACAGAAATGTTATAGTCCCTCAGTGGCTCACAGCAGCAAGTTAAAAGCATATTCACACAAACGTAAAAATAAAAATAAAAAATAGAGAAAGAAACTGCATAGTACTGTCAAATTTACAGCATAAGAAAAACAATACTTTGCCGTTATTAAAAAGTAGCATGCTTGGATTAAAAGCGGATGAAAAAGGGAGATGTTGAAACATGAGCTGCTCAGCAAATCTTTGTATTTTTGCTCTTCTATGCAGAACCATGTCAGAGTTGTGCTTAAGGCGGACATTAAGCACAACTCAAGGCAGTACAGGTTTCTCCGTACATCTTCCTAAGTGCATCTCCTCTTCTTCCACCCCCCCATGTTGTGAAAGTAACATCAAGGCTTTCTTCTTACCCCTTCACCCCACAATAACCGCACATGATTCTGCTTCCAGCTCTAATTTAATGTATTGTTAAGAGTTTTTAATGCCTGCTCAGGCTTATTTTGGAATCTTACGTACTGCATTTTGGTAAATAGTTAAAAAATGTTTTGTTTTGTTTTGTTTTTTTTACATATTGAGGGAACTCAGTTCAAAAATCTAACCCCCTTTTAAAATTCTCTCTCTCCACTGTTTCCCCTGTGTTTGTTTCAAATAACTGAGGCTTAAAAAAAGAAAACAAAAGAAATGGAACTACAATGAATACCCAGTATTTGTCTTTACTCTAATGGTATTGTGAGCAGTTAAACTTCAGTGATTTATAATTTCTCACAGTTTATATTTCCGCCTGTTTAACTACCCCGCTGCCTCCAGGGTTTACCTGTTTCTTCCTCCGCCTCCTCTTCTTTTCTGGCTGGCTTTCCCTGGCTTGGCGCTGAGGGACTGGAAGCGTCACCTCATCATAGCAGGGATTTGTTTTGCTTGGAGGATGCAGCAGGACGTCTGTTAATCTGATCTGAAATCCTCGACCCGGGTTTGGCAGGTCCTTGCAAACACGGCTGCTTTTTAAAGGTTCCTGTCAAGCTCTCGAGTCCCTCGTACGGCGTTGTCAGTCTGAGAGAAAAACTGCCTGCAATAACTCTGGAATTAGTGTGCAGCGTGTGGAGCTGTGCCAGCTTCCACCATTCCTTACTTAGTGTGGAAGCAAACATGGTATTGTGCAACTAAATTGTGTTTCAGGAGCTCGAATGCACAGACTCGAGCTAAGCTGCATAACAGTAGCTGATTGGACCCATTTATCTAAACTCTTCTTCATGGAAAAGTCTGAACCAGAGGCTAGGTTAATGTTGCACAACTGAGATTATGAGGTATTTATGTTTCAGGTGATTTTATGTATGGTTAAAACAGAAATACTCTTTAATAATATTTGTTCCTTTTGAAGTTTCATGTGGTAATAATTTATCATTGTGAAATGTAGTTAGCTTTTGTTCTTTTCTTTAGCTTGCAAAGTGTTCCTGCGTTCTGTTTTTTTTTGTGTATCTGCTCTATCTTCTCAAGGCCCCAGTCAGACGTTCAGGTTCTGGTTCCGTTGGAGGTTTCTTCATGTTAAAGGGGAGGTTTTCCTCTCCAGTGTTACCACGTGCATGCTCAGGATGAGCGATTGCTGTAAAATCAGTGACACAACCCAAGCTAGTCAACGACTTGATGCAATCTGCTGGATTTCCTTAGATAGAAAACTTTTAACCTGATTTGAACAATGACATCCACCTGCTTGAATAAGTAGGATACACTGGAATGTATGTTTGACTGATTTTATACAACAACAGGATCTGATTTGGAGATGACCAACTATAAATAATTGCTATGGTTATTTATTAAAAACAAAAACGGATAACTTGTAATTTAGATAAAAATTATTAAGTTGTATTTCCTGATTATCAATAGCCAAATAAAGTTAAATTCAAAGATGTAGTTTATATCGTCTTCTTCGTGGTTTCACTTCATTTACTTTGTCTGTCAATCATATTTGCTTACTGCTGAAAGGCACAGACACACAGCGATGCAGAGCGGATGTCTGTAATCTTTATAACGTGTGACAGTTTTACCTCTAATGTGCTGAATTAAAGATATTGACACTAACACTGCAAAAATAATGCAGGTTTTCTTCTTCTTTCTGTCACTTGGCCTCCTTTGAATATTCTGTAACCCAGTCAGGAATGTTTCAAACTGTGGCCACCAGGGGGCACTTGTTAGAAAGCACAAGACGAGACCCTTTTTCAGCTCTGGATTGAAAATTTCAGAAGGTGACAGTGATTCAAGAATAACAGTACTAGGAAAAGAGACAGACATATCCCAAAAGGCAAGACGATGGTTCAAAAGCAGCATTGATTAAAAATAATAATAATGCAATAATAATCTGTTTTTATTAATGTTTTTTAAAATGTCAAAAATTATTCATGCTCTTCTCAACAGCAGTGGGAAACCCCTTATTGCCATTCCAGCCTTATTTTTGATAATAAGCTCCAAGTTTGAGATTGGAAGGCCTCCTCCGGTCCGCTTTAAATCCGGACATAAAAGATTAATTTAAACTTGAGTTAAAACCTGATTAGAATTTAAAACAAACATGTCAACACAAAACCTCTGAGTTGTAAAATACAAGCAAAGTTTGGTAGTTGTAGTAAAAAAAAAAAAAAAGACTTATCTGTCAGAAATATGTGGCCAGAACATTTTCCAACAATAGTTCTAGACAAATGTGTTAAATATCACACCGTATACTTCTCAGCAGTGGGGCAAAAATATCCTTAATGGGATATTAGCATAATGCTATGCCACTGATTAATTTCATATATCTTAACAGGTTGGCATCAGGAAGACGGGCAGACAGAGGAAGACGGCACAAAGTCAGTGATAAAAAAAAAACAAGGAAAGTTTGTTCAGAGAAAGCTAAAATCTGTCAGATGAAGACCAGATCAAATTTCCAAACTAGAAGCAGATCCAGACTGAGATTCCTGATCATTTTATCAGTGATCAACAGCTGTGAGCCAATTAATATGATTAGAAAATCAATCAAATTAAAAACATTGTGCTTGGAGAATCAATGACTCTCTTCAGTCCCTCTTTAAATCAACAGAGGTATCTTCACCGGATCTGTTTAAGCATTGATACGTTAAGTCAATTCAGATATATTGAAACAGTTTTTGTAACTACATCTTCTGAGCTCAGTTTTATCGAGTATAAAAAAGTAAAAACTCAGTGCATTGTTTTGGTTTTTACTCCTAGAGGTGTTGGAAGTGAAGGATGTCTGGTCGATTGGAGGATTCACTGAAGTAGTCAATCATTTCCGCCTCGGAGTGAGATTGTTACGTTCTGCGGTCTGTTTGTCTTCTCCTGCGAGGCCTTTTAACAGATGTGTGTGTGTTTAAAATTGTAACTAGTTTTCCACCTGGGGCAAAAAAAAAAAAAAAAAAAAGTTGGTCGGGGCTTGCTGTGTGTGTTTACGTGCAAGTAAAATATGTTCTGCCACTTGTTGTGGGTGGTTGAAAGCAGCAGGAGAAGGAATGCAGTTAAACTGTGGTTTAAACTGATGTCATGGTTATGTGTAAGGAACAAATCTGTGTGTGTTTGTGTGGTTAAGAGGTGGCGCAGTGGGGGCTTCTGTAAGCCAGTGTGTGTGTGTTTGAAACGTGGCATGGCAGGGGTAAAGACGACATTCTTGAGGCGCAAAGTGTCCCGTCTGTTTCGCTCACCTTCTGTCAGAAGCATCAGGTGGATCTCAGGAGAGATGAGCATAACTTCTTGGAGCACAGCAGAGCGAGGTGGAGAGAGGGACAGGCGGAGGGAAAATAAACAGGAACGCGGATGATGAGTAAACTCTTACCAGAATACATGATGATGATTCTTCTTTAAGCGGAACATCAAATCCCTGCTGCGTTTGCGCTTTAAGTTTTTGATCGCCTCAAGGTGTAGACTTTACCCAGACAATCAGCAGCTTGTAAGTGGTTTTGTTAAACAGGGACGTTTTCGTCATCATGGTGTTCCCTGGTTTTCATGATGCCGTTTGTTCCCCCATGTCCACGAACAAACCTCTGAAACCTTTAAATACCACTGCGAAAACACAAAGTATTTTTGGACTAGCTTCTACTGCAAATATTTTAGTACATTTGAAGTAAGACAAAACTAACTCAAAACTAACTCTTCAGCAAGATATAGGAGTTTGTTTTAAGTCAATATTTCCTTTATTTTGTTTTTTTTTTAAAAGCACTAATTCCACTGGGAAGTTATTTCTCTTATATTCTGGCATAAAGTGAAATAATCTGACATTTCATTAATATTGAAGGATTATTGACTTAAAACAAGCTCCTATATCTTGCTGAAGAAGAAAAAAGTTGCTTGTAGCACCCCACATATTTTTATATATATATTTTAATTTTCAAAACCACATTTCTTTTCACTTCACAATTACTGGCTACCTCTTTTTATGAAGGACTCTTTATAAAATATAGAACACTAGAGAAAACATCGAGCATCCTGTTATGCAACAACAGAACGGTTTCAGTCAGAGGCATCTTCACAGCCGCTGTAATACTGACTGGAGGAGAATCTTCGTCATCACCATGAACAACATCTCTTCGAAGCAAACTGTGTATGAGCTATAACAATTATTTTCCCTTTTGGACCAAGAAAGTATTTTTGAATTGAGCTGAATCAAAAAGAAAACAGGATAAAGTTTCCTGTTACAGTGCAACATAAGTTGAAGCAGCGTAAACACTTTAATAAAGTTTTGTTGAGACATTCAGGTTCTGTTTGGGACATACAGGTCTTAAAATATTTTTTCTATAATCTTTAAAAATTGTTTTTTTCTGGAACAGTTGGTGTTTTGGATCAGTATAAAACTCACTATTTAAATATTTTTCCAGATAGCAAAAACCTGATTTAAATGCAGAAGCTAAAGCAAAAATGTGGCACATCCTAAAACGCTACCAAAGAACCGCTACCTTCATCTGATTAATCTTCTTCAAAATAATATAAAATATTCACAGAAACTGGATCTTAAATCAAATTGCATGCTGAGCCAAAGCATATAGTCTGTTTTTGCAGCAGATAAATCATGATTATAATTACTACCTCACACACATTCTTTAAATCGGTCAGGTTCTTTTTCTCTGTCTCTTGCCGTGAAGAAACGCTTATATTTAGTGGGGAAAAAAGTACTTCCAGTCCCTCACTTTGATTTAACAATGAGCTGCATTATGATTATTAAGATATTATTAATTTTTTTATCATAATAAAAGACACTTTGGACCAGCGACATCATAACGCTGCACTATATGGATTTAATTTCGGGCCTGAAATATAAAATTACTACAGTACATCTTGCTTATTTATATCTGGTAATGTGCTCAGAAGATTACACTCTAATAACACCAAAGGACAATAATAAACCGCATTCATGTTTAAACAGCTGCAGAGTCAAGGTCTTCTCCAGAAAACACAGCTACATTAACAACTCCTGTCCTCTCCTCATTCCTCTCCTCACAGCCCTTTGAGCTGCTCTCCCCTCTCACATCGCACGTATTAACACCTTCGCCGTTTGGCCTCGTCCTGATCTCCTCTCCTGTCTCCTCTCACCTCCTTACATCAACACGCGGTCCCGCATGCGGGTGCCCCCTGTCCTTCGCTCCTCATTGTTCCCTCCCCCTCATCGTTATCATGTCTGCCTCAATTTAAAGACTGCTGAGCAGGTTTAACACATCATCCGCTCTGCGAGCGAAGAGATAGATTTGTACGAAAGTGCGCCTACTTTGACACTAATTATTCCTCAGCGTCGCGTCTCCACCAAACTTTATTTTCATATTAATTTTTGTCCTAATGACTTCCACCTCGCCGCCTCTCTGCATGCCTCATCCCTCTGCTTCTGTCATCACAGATCTCTTTTGTCTGTGTAGCCGTCTCTTCGTATTCTGATGTCATGTGTTTACGTTGAAAGCTCTGCACTTTTTGACACATATAGGCCAGAAAACTCCTAGAAGTAACTGCTTAAAGGGGCAGCATTATGTGTTTTCCAGGCACATATTCATTTTATAGCACAACTGTTACCTTCAGTTGTCATAAATATGCAATAGAAATATATATATATATATATATATCTCAAATATGACTTTAAGAAAATTTGACTTTGCAGTGTAACGGCATGAAATTGTGCCTGCTTCTCTTTAAGAAAGTCCTGCTGTTTCTGAAACAACATCGCTACAACATTTTACCAACGTTTCACCGAGAAGTAGCTTGCAGCATTAAGAGCTCAGTAGATCTGCAATTCCACCAGGTGTTTGCTAATTGCTGCTGACTAGTCTGAAGGAGCTGAGTGGAGGAGTCGCGGGGGACGGGTGAACGGGTGAACGGTGAAGCAGATGCTCTGAAGCTCTGAAATTTCACCCTTGAAGGATTCTTTACAGCTAAACCGTTGCCATGGGAGATTAAAGGATTTCTCAAACATGCATGAAAGAATCAAAGCAAGACTCCAGGTAAGTTTGTGGTGAGAGAGTACGATTATATTGTGACGTACAGCTCAAAAAAGATAATTTTACATGATCTGCCCCTTTAGCTACAATAATTAGCCAACAGGGACAAGGTGAAAGTCAGTTTAAGGTCCAGAAATTTGAGTCTTGTAGAGTGCTACACACTTAGAACTATAGATTGAGATACAATAAATGTGACAGAAATTTGTACTACATTCATTGTCAAGTATGAATAGGGAAAATGTCCCAAAGTGCATTCTAAATGACAAATTAAAAATCAAGTTGCTACATAGTGAGAGAATGAGTGAAAATGAAACAGTTCAGTAAAAGTGCCTTTATTTTGAAGAACCAGAAATGTCTTTTTTGATTTTTAAACCCCTTCGTTTGTGTGATACGGTCATTTTGGATTTTGAGGTCAGGGTCTCTGAACAACTTCATGGTTTTAAAGAATTTCAACACCTGGGAGTGTTGCAGCTGATTTCTTTATACGCCGAACACAGAAATTCAGATTTCCAAACACAACTGGAATGTAACCCAAGTCTCTGTGGATGGGAAGCATATTTTTTTCTGCCGTGTCCAGCAGTTTCTCACGTGGGCAACGCTTAGTTTTGTTACATTTCCAACATAGCAGGGGGAATTTTTTTCTCCCTCTCAGCCAGTCCTGGGGTCGATCCATGCTGAACATTTCTGAAAGGTAAATGTTGGGGTGTATCATATTTGCAGGGGGTACATGGGGCCTCCTCTTCATCATTTTTACATTACCTCTCCCTTCACACACGTCGGCTTGATGGAGTAGGAGCTGTTTTGCCAGACAGAAACAAGATCTTGACCACCTGTGTGGATTTCTACCACTGAATCACCAGCAATAACAAACAAGAGTAAAATTTCATGTATAATTGACAGCAAACCACAAAACACACTTTGGTCTTTGGTCCACTTTGTGGTCAAGGGGACATTTCTGTAATTAGTCGATTCTTGAAGGTCTGCATGGTAAAAGATGTACATTGTGCATGTGAGAGTCCTGCCACCTGGCTCAGAGATTTGAAGCTTTTTCAATTACAGCAAGCTTGTTTTTAGAACCATAATGTGAATATGTTCAAATATTTTAACACACTTTTGTTGTTGTTTTTTTTTCTTTTACAATTCTCTCTCAGTACAAAATCTCTGCTGATGCTTGAGAACCGCTTAAAAATTAAATCCTTAAACAAAGTCTCTTTTACCCACAATAATTTGCTGTAGCATTGACTACTATTTTCTCAGTGTGTGATTCAAATGGCCAAGAGACCATTTGATTGCAGCTGCATCTGATATCAGATACACCGTTGGCAGAAAGTGACGCCTGACAGCTACGTTAATGGAGGTAAATGTGAGACTTTTAGATGCTTCCATTCACTGTCACAATGCTTATGCAACATCAGCACGGTTCACAAATATGAAGTGGGCTTTTCTGGTGGCACGTGTTGGGAGAAATGGGAGAGCTGGCACATGCACACGGATCAGAGTAACAATTCTGACCAGAACAGGAGCAACAATGAGTTAATTCAAAAGTTTAGAATTACATTTTTGTCAAAAGGAGATATTCACCCGCAGAACACATACAGATAGGACTTGACCTAAAGTGCTTTTAAACCCCGGGGTAGGATGCCTGTATGCTAGTTCTCCACCTGCGTGTATTTCAGATGAAGGCTAAAAAAAGCTGCGTATATTAAGAACTAAGTTGTGACCATGAGTTTCCAGAAAAGCATAGAAAAATGTTATGTCTTTTTTTTTCCCCTAAAACAACTGGTCAATTAAAAAATAAATTAAGTACATTGTGCTGCATAATCTGAGAGACAAACAAGAATTATTGCCCTGGGAATAAGGTGGAAAAACATTAAAAATGCTTTTAACTAAAAACAAAATGTGTTATGTTTTTAGCAGTTTTACGGTGTTTAGTTGAGATAAGGATCCAAAATGTTGCCAGCAGCAGGCTGCCTGGCCCACTGAGCCACAGATCATCTTGTTAGTCCGGATTTCATCTGCCGACCCAAACCTGGAACTTCCATCTTTGTGATTCGCTCCAAAGTTGACTGAAGGATCGGGTTGCCCCTCCGACTTCCTGATGTGCGTATGTGTGCACGAGTATTTGTACTACTTGTGTCTGCATATGTACTCTGGGCTGCCGTATCTGTTCATGTGGGGCCACTGTGTGTGTGTGTGGACGCTGAACGAGGGCCAGGTATGGGCTGAGGAGAAGGATTGATTGTACTTCAGGGACAAAGCAGCTGGAACAGTGAACACAAGGCAGACAGACGGACGGACGGAAGCGGGGGAATAAATCAGACGCGGAGAGGAAAAAAGGGGAAGGTGGCTGGAAGAGAGCAGGATGGAGAGAAGACTGGAAAGGCGGGAGGAAAAGGGAGATCAGAGAAAAAGGCGATTTATCCAGACAAACAAACTGCCACTTTTTTTCTTCTTTTCAGAAATGAAGTGACATAATGTTTCAGAAATAGTCCAGCAGACGCAAAATGTGCCACTATTCAAAAACTTCAGGAAACCAAAGGAAATGTCGTATAATGCTAATGCATCTGACCACAACCTTTCTTGAGTCAGCACACACAGACAGATACACACACATACACATACCCACTTCCACTTCTACACAAACTGAGGACTTTGCATTGACTTCCATTCGTTTTAGTAACCGCATTTATGCCTAAGCCAGACATTTTCCCTAACCCTAATCATTACCAATCTATTCCTAACCCTAATCCTAACCAGAACTTAACTCACACCGTATCTCTCAATCTAACTAGTAGAGCACAGCAGAACCACATGAAAGTGAGAATTGGGGAAAGGACTCCACTTTCCACAAATGACCTCAATTTGTTGCTAAATATTGTGAAAGTGTTCCTCTATATGCTCTATATGCTGTATATACAAGTACAAACACACATTTCATTTCTCTTCCTTCCCTCTTTCCTTTTCCACTTCTCTTTCCTTCTTTTTACCACATCCCTTACTTTTTCTCCTGTCTTCTCTTTTGCGAGCACACACACCACACACACACACGCACACACGTTGTGCCTCTCTCTCTCTCTCCTGACCACATCCCCTCTTCTCTCCTCCCCTCCCAACCTCAGGTCGTGTGGTAATGAGTGTGTGATGGAGCCTCGTGGCTACCAGGCTCGCAGAGGTATTTTTAGCACTTCTGGTGGTTTCCATCACTAAATATGCTCCGACTTCATATTTCAGGTCTGAATGCCGCCCTCAAAGTGGAGAAATGGACAGTGTGTTGCAGTTAGTTTAAGTTATTAGACACTGGTGTTAAATGTAGCGCGAAGATGTGAGGATTGACAGCTGGAGGGTAATTGGAGATGGAGCGACTGAAGAAATAGGTACATGACTGCTGCCTGCGAAGGGCTGAAAGCAAAAAAAAAAAAAAAAAAAAGTGAATGACATGAGAAATTATGGGAAGTAACTGAAGAAGTTACTTGAAATTACCTCATTGCTGCAGTTATGAACTTTGAGGCCAAGTAATTGCTGGAAAAAAAATCAAAACATTCACTCGGTCGAAGCACGTTTTGCAATGGTGAGTGTCTTTATTTCAAACAGATGCAACGAAGGGATGATAGTTCAGCTGTGACGTCATATTTACAACTCTTTAGGCATGGCAGTCAGCAGCTCAGTATTCAGTGCCTTCACGTAGGTGACTTTGATTAGACCCGACAAGAACTAATGGGAAAGCACAACTCTGAGGAGCCAGTTGGACGTTTTTATCCTCACTGAAATGACCTCAAGTCATAACAGACCAACAAGATTACGCTTTAAGTTGATGATGGTAATTTAGACGAGGAGGAAACCTCAGGAAGCTACGAGGTCGAGACAAAACAATCTTCAGGATAATAAACTTGAAAGAGTGAAGACTTTAAATTCCAATTTTTCAAACCAGACAAAAGCAACACCATGATATTAATAACCTGCTAGAACATGGGTTGTCTTTTTCATGTCTTGGAAAGGTCTTTTGAGGTGCACCAAGAACACAGAGTGCTCCACTGTGGTAGAGCATGAGTGTTCCCAGACTGGTCTGAGCATGTAAAATTGGACTGGTGAAACCCTGGTTGTTCAACGGAGGAAGGAAATCATCGTCCTGGGTGCTACGTGGAGGAGCTTGGCAGCAGGGGTGCTCTTCTCCATGATGTGAATATTGGTGTGGCTTGGTCTTTAAGTAGTTTGAAGACATAGTTGCCATGCTGGTTTAATGCCAAAGCAAAAAACATATTACTGTAATTAATATAAGACCTTCTGTGGTGAAGTCTTACCGCCGGCGGGAAAGACGAAGAAGACGACAGGAAGTGGCAGGAGGATGATGGCGAGGCATGTTTTTTTAATGACTTGTCGCGAGGACTGACTGATTCACGAGTGATTTTAATCGCGCTTCCTGCTTAATGGAAACACCGCAATTGTGAAATTGTGTTGTTTTGAATTTAGCGGAATATCGACAAAGTTTTGCGCGCATTTGTAATGGAAACGCAGCTTTTCTCGGCAAGGCTGAAACTGACCGTGGAGGCGCAGAAACCTTACAGATTTATAATGATGCTTCACAGATTCTGAAGAAACAATTAAGATATGCTATGTGTGACGGCGTTCTGGTAAAATGGTTTAAAAAGGAGCAGCAAAAATTACATTTGGTGAGAACTAACAGCAGAGAAACATAATTATTGCCATCATATTAGACTTTCAGATTTTTTTTTTGCAATGCAGTATTAAGAGAGATAATGGGACAGTCATAGTAATGTGAAAATATCTCTAGTGAAGACAATGTTCAGTACTTATTGTTGTTGAAATAGGGCAGGATATTTGTTAGGTTTGAAGTCTGAGTACCTCAGAAAATGGCTTTTGTGGTATAGGTATTGTGTTGTAAGGAAAAAAAAAATAAGAATTAGAGTGCAGATTTTTCCATAAAATGATCATCTTTTCTAAAATCTTTGTTAGTACGTCTCCAGCACAGGCCTGCTTATGCTTTCCATTTTGTAGCAGCAATAGTGCTGCTTCAGTCATATTTTGTTTTTGTAAAAAAAAAAAAAAAAAAAAAAAAAAAAAGTCATGCTTTGCCTGCTTTGTTTCCATAACACGAGTCAGCTGCAGCTGCCACTAAACAGTACATTTACCTCTCAAACATTCAGCAAAAAAATTCCCGTCCCGGAGCCAGCGTGCTCCCAAATATGTCCCACAACAAACTTTCCTACCACTTATTTTTTCCATTTTCATCTTGATCTCGTCTCATATTTTACAGCAGAGCCTTTAGTGAAACCTCAGTGATAATCCTGTGAATTTTCACCATAAAAGTGTTACAGCAATATGGCAGTTTTCTTCCTTTTTTTTTTTTTTTTTTATTTTGACCAAATTTGGTTCCAGTTGGACAGCTAAGTAAGTCCTCGGGCTGCAGCACACATGGCTAGAAAAGTAAATCTATTGATGCTTAATACTTGTCTACTTTTCTCTTCAGCGCTCCAAATGCAAAATGTATAAGTATATATTTAAAAGGGTAACTTAAGTCAGACAAAGCAGCTTAGATCATACATAAAAGTAAAATGATTTACCTTTTATTCCTGCGAGATAAAATGTTAAACACAAGAATGCCTCAGACAGCCAAGAGTCGACCATGCTCCCATAAGGGATGGTATATCAAGAGTACACTTGAAATGTTTTTTAAAGATGCTCTAAATGTCTTCACTCAAGATTTGTCTTTGGGACGTAAAAGGATGTTCTTTCATGAAAAGCTTTTAATTCTTGCTGATCAAAATATTAGCATTTGCTCTCCTTACCAACAGACAAGGGGATCCTCCTAAGCTGATTGATGTCTCACTCAGGACCGGAGATCTTATTCCTCCTTTCGTCTGAAAGCTTCCACATTTTTACTAAGATCTCCATCTCATCCATCTTTATTTCTGTTGGCGGGGACGTCTCGTTCTCCCTGAAGATCCGTCTTCGCTCACAAGGAGCCCCATTGTCTGCTGAGGAGAACGTGGGTTTATCGTCCATACCGAGACAAGTGGCACAGGCGGATTGCGTTACTTGTTGAGATCTGGAATCCCATCACTCCCCACCTGCCAGGGTGCGCTCGCACTACATCCACTGCTGGGTCTGATTTACTATAAATCCAGTCTGCTTGCTGTGTAAGAAGACCCCGATTGGCTAGTCCTGTATCACAATCGCATTGATGTAATAACAACATAAACTGAGGCCTAGATCTCCACTCTAGAGCCAAAACCTATCTAAACGTAAAGTGGAAGTGACTTGGGGCAGTCTTGGTTGTCAGTGTCTTTATTCATCAGTTTCATATAATAAGTAGAAGATCGCTTCCCTTCTGCGCGCTTTAGTGGAAGCATCTTCTTTTCATTATGTCTAATCCTTCTTTTTTCCCTCCTGTCTTCTCTGTTTTGTCATTTGAAACTGTGCAGAGTTAGTTCCTGTTACTAAGCCAGCTTTCTGGGAAGGAGAGTTTTCAACAGTCTGAGCCTTCCTGCTCAGGCCACTTCCTTGCTGTGGTGTACGGACACACCTGTGAGTGGCTTTGTTGACTGCAGGATCACCCACAGCGCCCTAGGCGGATCGGGAAGCTTTGACAGATGCAGGGCCTTGCAAATGTATTCAGATCTTTTTTGAATTTCATGACGTTACAACTTCAAACCTGAGTGTATTTCCTTTTAATTTGATATGACAAACACAGAATCCTTCCTTGCAAAAAAGATCAAACTCAGTCGGCTCAGATGAAGCGATTCTACGAACATCGAATTATGATCCTATGTGTCAGGATTTTTTTCAAAATTTTTTTTAATTTTCTTGAGGCATAAAAAGGTAGGAAAAAAAAATATATA
>CAEGAE010038169.1:0-127403 GCA_903067095.1 Girardinus metallicus
CTGCTAAAATGCCCTTACAAAGCAGCAAACAGTTATTTGAAGCTGCTGGTGCCTCTGGAACCTCAAGGTGGAGGATCCTCCAGAGGCTTGCGGTGCATGAACTTAATATTCGGCCACCACTAACCAGAGCTCACAAGCAGAAACGGTCGCAGTGGGCCCAGCCGTATATGAAGATTAATTTTCAAACAGACTTGTTCACTAATGACTGCTGTTCATCCCTGGATGGCCAAGATGGATGGAGTAGTGGATTGGTGGTGGTAGGCCACCACGTCCCAACATGGCTGTGACGTCAGCAAGGAGGTGGTGGAGTCATGCTTTAGGCCGAAATCATGGGGAACGAATCATTGGTCGGCCCCTTCAGAATCCCTGAAGGTGTGAAAATGACCTCAGCAAAGTATACAGACTTTCTGACTGATCACTTTCTTTCATGGTTCAAAAAGAAGAGCCGTACCTTCAGTAGCAAAATCATCTTCATGCATGACAACGCACCATCTCATGCTGCAAGGAATACCACTGTGTCATTGGTTGCTATGGGCATAAAAGGGGAGAAACTCATGGCGTGGTCACCATCCTCCTCTGACCTCAACCCTATTTGGCGTTTCCTCAAGCAGAAGAACTGAGGGTGGGATGCAGTTCAGATCAAAACAGCAGCTCTGGGAAGGTATTCTGACATCCTGCAAAGAAATTCAAGCAGAAACTATCCACAAACTCACAAGTTCAATGGATGCAAGAATTGTGCAGGTGAACTCAAAGAAGGGGTCCTATGTTAACATGTGACTCGGTCTGTTAAGATGTTTTACATTGAAATAGCTTTTGATTTCAGCACATGTGACCACTTAATGCTGCACATTCAAAGAATGACAGTTTGCCGCCCTGGGCGGTTGCTCATGTCACTCATGTGAGAAACTGTCACTGCGTGTCATACAGCAGAATCTAAAAACCTAAATTATGAAACAGATCTTCAACCTTATCAGGAGGTTGCAGAGTATCAAGAGTAACAAGAACAACAAACATCAAAATAGGTTGTGAAATTTGATTTGCTGTTGACAATTCGCTCCACAACTTGTCAGTTTTTGGCGTGTTTCCACACTGCTATGTTAGCATTGTGACTAATGTTACATCTCACACAAATTGCACAGTCTTTTTACGGGAGCTCTAACTACTATTCACTCAACATAAGGAGTAAACAAAGTAAAAAGACGGAGTGAGGAAAGTAAAGTGTGCTGTGAAACACACTGTACTGTCTTTCGAGTGGGGGAAGAACCCCGGGACTCACTGATAACTGCACTGATAATAAATAACCTCCCCTCCCCGTTGGGCGGAGCCTCTGCTCTGCATCATAATGCCATCAGCACAGCGGTTTCACAAAGAGACGAAGTAAAAACCCTGTGGCCTGCACCGCTACTTCTGTTACCGTTACATGTAAGTTTCGCATTCTCGGTGTGTTCCCAAAAGGTTTCCAAGAATCTTGTCGACTGTTTGGTTGGACCTAAAAAATCTCTGAACTCGCACACAGCTGCTTGTTTTTATTTGTTGAATATGTCGCAGTGTGGTGGTGACTCAGGCGAGCAACTTTCGATCAAGTTTCTCTTTATTTTATTTTATTATCCAAAGTTTTGGTTAGTACCTGGTGGGTTTTTTTTGCATTTTGTGGCATTTGGTTGTTGTTTTGTGTGTTTGCGTTACCAAAGGAAAGGAGTTCGTGAGACCGACAAGAAAGAAAAGTAGTGGGCGGAGGAGGATACAATACTTTGGCGACTTGGTCTGCAATTTCTTCACCAACTGTCTGTCAAATCCGTTTGCAGGGTCGTCGCAGCAATTTTACAGCTACCCATGGGAAAACGGCTACTTGTTCAAGTATGTTTCAGGTGCATTTCACTGCCGATAGTCTTTCAAAACGAGTGGATCTATTTAATATACAGGCGCATCCCAATAAATTACAATATCGTCGAATTTTGTTTATGTTCGTATTTCAATTTAAATGTGAAACTAATTTACAATGTAGACAAATTACACTTTGTGATTACCTCAAGAATTTATTTCTTAATTTTCACAAAGTTCGCCCACGTTCAAAATTTTACCTTCTTGTGTAAGAACGACTAAAAATGTTTAGATTCAGAAATGTTGCGACCCACACAATTACTCAGAAGATTGCTAACAGTCATTTTAAGCCTCCGACTCGTTGGAGGGTTTGTCTAAGCCTATTAACAGAAAGGTAAGTGGAAGCAAATAGTCTGGTAGAAAAGAAAGCAACAAGTATTTGATTCAGTTTATTTGTTTAACACTTCTCCACAGAAAATGTCTTTTGATGACACAAAAAACAAACTGACCCAGTTTATATCCAGAAGAAACAAATTCAATATAATTCAAATACAGTCGATAGATTCAAATTCAGTTAAGAGTTTCTATTTATTATATAGTCCAGTCAATGTATATAGACAAATAATGACATTTATCAGATCAAATGCACCCAGTAGCATCAAATTATTTATTCTGCAGCATTCCATTCTCCCAATGAAGTGTGTGGAAATGGAGGACAGATGATTTTATTGAATAATTCACTTTCCCTGTGTTAAAGCAGTCTTGAAGTAGATATTAATACTACTTGGATGTTAATAGTTACCTTGGCTATCTTAGTTTGTCATGTCGAGCTACTATCTCTATCATGGATTTAACTTTTAACTAATTTGACTGCAAGATATGCTTCTGCCACTGCTTGTCCTAGGAAAACATTAGAGCTGGTAACTGCTAAGCAAACTGTACTTGAGGAAATGGCTCCTGTAGTAGAGATTTCCCCTGAAATGTATTTATAATCATTCCTACTTAAGATAGCTCTCACCCATTCCTTTTCAGCTTACTTATTTTTATTTTTTTAAATGATACCACTTTCTAAATGCTTGCACACAATGTCAGATGTCTCATTCATCAGTGTAGTACAAGCATCTACATCAGGGGCAGGCAATTATTTTTTTCCATGGGGCCGCATAAGAAACAGAAAATATTGTGGAGGGCCGGACCAAAAGGCTGAACTCAATTCTGCATAATATTTATTGTATTTCTTTATATCAAAAAGCAGTAAATAGCATTGTTTTGACAAGCGGGCAAGGCTGGTATATGTTAAAGTTTTGCAATGAAAAAGTGAGGTTGCCTTCCAAAAAATTTAATTTATTCACACAAATTTCCCAAAACAATGGTAGATAAAATGTTAACATTTCTACTATTTGTGACTCATATTAGTGAACATTTTCCATCACGTTCACTCCAAAACACATTTGAGTTTCATATACTGTTGGAAAGATTCTGATCATTTTAAAGACATCTCAACATTGTCTTTGTGCTCCAAACATTAAGCAAGAAACAACATATTGAACTGTCACTGAACTGTGATTTCGAGAAAAAGGCTTCCAGATAAATTGTCCCAGTTCACTGTTATCTGGTGCCTTAATATGCCTACATTTGTGGTCCAACCACCTCATTTGGTGCGTTCTTTTTCCTTGTTCAGTGAGAGAAATCTAATCTCTCCTGGGCTTTAACGAGTCAGGTTGAATGTCTGAAGTGGACATGCGAAGCACAGCTGACAGATGATCATCAGTGAGAGAGGATCTATATCTGGATTTTGTAAATTTCATCACTGGAAATGTTTGCATATGTAGGTAGAGCCGAAGAGAACAAACATCTTCTGAGCAAGTTTCCTAATGTTAGGAAAGTTCTCCTCTTTGAGAGAAGAGTAGAAATCTTAAAGTTCTCAGTCAGTACTGCATCAGACTGCAGTTCAATGAGTACCAGCTGACCATCACTGGATGCATTATCCACACTGAAGGTAAAGGGAGAGGAAATTATGTCCATTTCATCCTCCATTGTTCTGAGACCCTTAAAGCGCCTTGAAAACTCATGCAATGCTCCTAGCATGGCTGAGTACCTGCACAGGTGATCAGCTGACTGTGTGACTTCTTTAAGGGTTTGCATGTGAGTGAGATGGTAGCTCTCCAGTTGTCTTGAAAGAAACTGTGTCTTCTCATGAAAGCCTTCACCAGCCTGTGCATTTCATGTACAAAGAGGCCCTTGCCATGCAGCTTGGTGTTCAGTTCGTTCATCAGGGCAGTCACATCTACAGCAAATGCAAAATCTTCTATCCAGTCCTCATCTGAAAGCTCTAGGATGTCTTTGCCTTTTGTCTCACAAAACTCTCAAATCTGTGCTTTGAGGTCCCAGACTCTTTTTAGCATTTTGCCCAGGCTGAGCCATCTGACTGAATTGTGGTAGCCAATGTCAGTAGGCTCAGTCTCATGCTCCTCCGGAAGTGTGACAAACTGTCTGTGATTCAGTGCCCTGCCCTGATGAAGTTTACTATTTTAGTAACATCAATAACATGGTTAAATTTTAGCACTGATTTGCACAATGCATGTTGGTGTATGTAAAAGTACCAATTTCTGATCTGGGTCAATTTCACTCATTTTATCCTGCATACGTTTTAAAAGTCCAAAATTTTTTCCTGTATTTGGACAACCGTCCGTGGTGACACCTGTCAATTTGTCCCATTTCAGTCCCAACTTGTCCATACACGCATTTACCTCCGTGAAGAGATTGCTCCCTGTCGCAGTCCCTTTTAAGGACTGCATAGCTGCCAACTCCTCCGTAATCCTGAAGTCCGGCGTTATCCCACGGACGAATACGAGTAGCTGGGCTGTGTCACGGACATCACAGCTCTCGTCCAAAGCCAAAGAGAAAAAGTCAAAACTTGGCACTTCTCGTTGCAACTGTAACTCCAGGTTCCCCGCAATGTCCTCGATCTTCCTCGTCACAGTCCGCATATTCAGGGCATATTAGCACTGCAGAGTCTACCAAGCACTCTTTCACAAACACCCCTCCAAGAATGGCTTGCTGTTTTTGGCTATTTTGTGTGATATCACAAAGCTGGTCTTAGTTGGTGCATTTCTGGATGCATGGAGCTTGGTAAAAAAAAAAAAAAGCCTTGCTGGTTTCGCAGTTTAGCTAACAAAGCTTTGTCAGTCAAGGTTTTATATTTCTCCCCGTGTTTCGTCTGGTAATGTGGATTCAGATTGTAGTCCTTAAACACGGCGATCTGCTCCCCACAAACTAAACACACGGCTTTACCTTCTATTTCAGTAAATAAAGACTTAGCCATCCAATTTTTGTTGAAAATCCTACATTCGGAATCTACCTTTCTTTTTTTAGCCTGAGCTGACATTTTGAGGGTTAAAGTCGTCTTCTGATAACGTTCAATCACGGGCATGTCTTGCATGAATGAGAAAAACAGCAACTTCAGAATAAAAGCAAACGGACAGATCATTCTCTGAGGTCTGCTTTGAGCCATTTAACAAGATGTAGTGTTAAAAGTTGCAAATTTTCATGGTCTTCACAGCCATGGCTTAATATTTAAACAGTATGAAGCTTAGCTTAACTTATTAGCTAGCTAAAAACTGCAGCTGTAAAAATACATTTACATAATTTATTTCACTGCACGGTTTGATAGTCTTGCTACTAAGTAGGTTGCTACTTACTGAAACAGTTGTAGTCAACTATGCTGATCTTTCAAGCGAATACCAGTAGAAAATATTGAGACGTTGTATTTTCTATGGCTGTAACTTCAAATGTAGCTTGAATGGAGGGTAAAAAGAAGCACTGGAAAGTTTTAGACATGGTTTTAAAGGGGGGTGATTTCTCAGTGGAAAAAGCAGGAGCCTTTTCTTTGCACCGTTTTTCTTTTCAGCTTTTTATTGCTTTCCAGGTGTTTTTTGTGCTGATGGAAACAACTCTAAATGGTGTTGAAATTACAGGAAAAGGGAGAGAGAGGTTTTGTGCATGGTCTTAAAATTCTCAGAATGTGAATTAGGTGTGAGGTTGGAATTTACCTAATTATTTGCATGCTTTCCAGGCATGTTTTCTGTGTTGACATCTGGCAAAATAGTTGGCGACAGACTAAATCCTAACCTTTTCTATTTTCTGCTTGTGGAAAATTTTGTAACCAACTGAAGTGATTTGGATTGAATGATGCATATGTAAACCCAAATAAAAGTCAAGTGTCTGCAAGTCACTTACTGAGTTGTATGAAAAATAAAAGGCAAAATTATAAAGAAAATTTTTTGTGGGCAGTCGTCATAAAGCAATGACTTCCCATATTGCTTTATGATAAAAGCTAAAAGCTTCCCCAACTAATTGAGGAAGCTTATTAAAAATGTCATCAGTGTGGTGTAAAGTATGAGCAGTTTATGGATTGATCATTAAAAAAAATAATTCTTAAAAATTTATATTTTAAGTGTGAGGTTTATCAGGAGTTGATCTAAAAAATGCTTTGGTCATAAAATTAGGCAAATTTAAATGAACAGCCCACATGTAGTTACTGAACAAAAACTACGCCACCCTGCCAAAGCAAAGAGTCAGAGCTGAACATCATGTTTGGAGTCTATCATTCTACAAGTTTAAAAATATTCAAGCCAGCTGCCAGGAGTGGAGTGAATGTCCCAGCGAGTTTACCCGAGCAACTGGAAAATATCCAAGAGCTACATCTCAGACTCTCTGTTGGCATGTTAAAAGTTGAGGCACATGACAATTGGGGCAGGAAAAAACCAATGACTTGTTTTGCATGGATGTCAAAACAACAGTGTTTGGCTTCTTTTTGTCTTTGGGGGAAAAAATGTTACAGAACAGCTTGGCTGTGCACAGTTTTGTCTGAGCTAGAATCTAAAGAAGCTAATGGAGAAGATTACTACTTCAGGGTCTTCTGGCTAGAAGCAGAACAAATAAGCAGAACATGTAAGAGAGGACTTATAGAATTTTGTCATTTGCATCAGCACTGAAAACTGAAACCAAAGATCTGTGTCAGACTAATTGTGCTGAAAGATGATTTTCTCCATTTCAGTTTAAAAAAATCTAAAGTAATCACGTTGACTACTACAGAACCTTTTTTGTGTTTCCCCTTTTATGTATTTTGTGTAAGATTCACAGCAAGAACACTTTCAGCCAGCTGTGACAAAATATTTACATGTCTTTATGATTTATGATTAATTTAAAAAAGCAGAGCCGGAAACCTGCTGCTAGGCATGAACTGTGTTGTCTTGTAGACTTTTTGAGAAGGATGAGATGGTGATTGGTGATACTTGCGGTTAAGTTGTGGCAATTCAAGCCTCATTATTTTGAGAAGTCAAAAATATTGAGGGTATTTTATCATCCATGCTTCTTTGAAACTTTGGTTACAACAGTTATACCTTTTTCCAGTTCAACTTGAATGGACTTGACTGTTTAAAAAATTCTAGAATGATTATTTAAGCTTTCTATGATTACTTGACATTTTTGGTCTCGTCTATAAATCCTTCCAATTTAATATTTATTTTTTTCCTGTGTCATAGTCTTGCGATATTTGATTTGATAAAAATTGTGCTTGGAATCATGGAAAGACAATTTAGTCTGCAGTATTGTTCAGTGAGTTCTCTGCGTATGTAGTTAAAGGTCCTGTGTTTGATGCATGGGGTTGAAACAAGACACTGAAAACACTTAATGTGATTACAGATGGAGAGGCAGGTTGTGTGATCTGAGTCAGTATGTAGGGAGATGTAATTATACAGGCCTTACTCTCAATCTTCACTACAGAAACGGATTGTTCAGACTCACTATTTACTTCAACCAGGGTCATTTATTTGGCCCACAACCACAGAATAGCATCAGAAGTCTGAACTGACTGAAAGGCAACAAAAGGTCAGTCAGACAGAAATAAGATTGTATTTACAGAAAAAATGGCCAATGTTATTTAAAGGAACATTTTGGTAAGAATCTGTCAACTGTAAATGTTATAATTCTGGTCTTAAGTTTATAGACACTCATCACCATCTTGAATCTCTTATTAATTTTGGACATTTATTGATCTTACTTGAACAAGACATGCATTTGGTAAGGAGTAATGATAATATTTCAATATAACTTAAAAGCAAAATCCAGTATGTTTGATTTAGTGTAGATTTTCTCTCATTCACACCTCATCAAAATTATAAATACAGCTCTAACCTGTGGTGAACCTCAAGTGTCACCATTAATATCTGAAGTTAAGGTTTCTGAGCAAATTGCAACGCTACCGCATACTTTTTATGCACATTAGCAAGCTTATAGCATAATCTGAGATCGATTTTATAAATTGATTTGGTTAGTTTCCTGGCACAGAACAGTTTTTTTTTTTTTTTTTTTTTTTTTTTTTTTTTAAATGTAGTCCAAATATTATCTTTGGGATGTAGGTTGGGAGGCATTTTGGAAGTTGGTTAGCCATTTTTTTTTTTTTTTTTTTTTTTTTTCGAAACTAGATTGTATTTGCTTTTGAGATCATTATCCTCTTGTATTGTCCAGAGTCTTCCCATGCCATTTATCTGTTGATAATGCAAATTAGAAAAACTTGGATATGCAAATTAGGTTATTAAAACTTGAACAATGTGCATTAGCAAAATTGGGTGTTCAAACTTAAAAATGATTTTTGAACAACCAAAAAAAAAAGTAGTTTTGGGAGGTTTAGATGAAAGTAGTGTTTCCAAATCTCCTACTTCAGCTGTATTGAAAATTTATGGTGTTTGCTTAAAACTCAAGTCCACTGCAAGAAATCAGCCAATTTAAAAAGAATAAAAATGTTTAAATATCAAATCAAAAATATAGCAAAATATTTTTTGTGACTACAAAAAGCATCTAGTGAAGGTCCATCTTCTTTAGGTTTTCTTGGTCTGAGTGCATGAACATATTAGTCTGTGTTGGAAATTTAGGTACCGTGTGGATTAAAGAAATCTGCAATGCAAATAAAAATCCAATTGTAGCTTGCAAGACGATGCTTTGAATAAATAAATAGCTAATATTAATGATCTGGATGAGTGTATATATAAATTTTGAGCACACTCCAGATACAAATAGGGATCTGTGAGTCTTAAATGTAACTGGAAATAGGCAAATAGTGTTCTTCCTCTTTAGGAGTTATTATTTCTAGCTATTTCCATGCAAGTTTATGTTTAAGCATTCCCCTGTCTAATGCCTGGCTTCAAAAGCACCGTTGGAGAGGTTAGGAATTTGTTTTTATGTTAGGAGAGACCATACAGACCTTAATATGATCACATATTTTGTGCTGCTGTGTTTTGTTTTTCTGAAATTCTTCTGCTTTTTCATAAAATCGGATGCGATTCTCAAACACCCTTCAACACTAACTGTTAAAAGCTTCGTGTCTCTGGTGTGCCTAAGGTGTGCCTAATGTGTTAGGCAACATGTTTGAAGTTTATCACAACACATAATCTGCATTTTGCTTGTTTCTATTGCACCATTCATGCTCAGTGCCATTTTTCTAAGCAGTTTAAAGTCACTAACAGTAATCATTCTTTTCTTTGTTGAACCAAAAATTTATTTATTTATTTTTTTCTTCATCCACCAAGTGTTCATTTGCCACCAAGGGAATTTGCTTACATTCTGCTTGAAGGTTAATTTGCACTGGTTAGTGTCACACAGGAATGACAAAAAAATCTAGTTCAGCATTTATTTTTTTGGTCTCTGTGCTCTCTCTTCCATTAAAGGTCAGCGCTATCGGCTAACTTTACTAATGGCCTAAAGCACAGGAAAAGAAAAATCACATTTCCGTGTATTGAAAAAGTGGAGATTAGCTATTTCCCTGCTTAAGGAAAGCATTGTTTTAAGGAGACACTGTTATTATAGCATGTCAGACTATAGAAAATAAGGACTTTTTATTTAATTCATAACAAAGTTTAGCAACCGAGATCTGAACAAACAAATATTTACCCCACTATAACTCTTTTGAATGGCAGATGAGTGAAAATCCACTAGAATATCCTAAAGTCTCACACAACTTTGTAGCGTTTTATTGAAGTGTGCTGTTGCCAATTTGCATACCTTTTTTTTTTTTTAACTGCTCGTTTTTCCCCTATAGTGCTTTCAGTGTGTTGGTGTGCTGTGCTGCTGAGGCATTGATTTTCTTTTGAAATCCCATAGTTTTTTTTTTTTTGTTGTTGTTTTTTTCTAGTAGTGATGGATGCAACCCTTTTTAAAAATATACTTTTTATACACTGGCGGCATACATACGTAAATAAATAAATAAAAAAAACAAGAAATGAATAAATCCAGTGAAAAATGTGTAACTCCCACTTGTTTCCTCACATGAATGTTACGTGTTTGTTTACATTTACAACAGACCAAATCAATTAAAGGAATTTTGTACCTTCATCTGATAAGTGACATCACTTTTTTTTTTCTGTGCTGTTGATGTTTTCCAGTTGATAACTTCAGGCCATAAGAGCAGCTGCTTTCTGTTCGCAACAAGACAGGAAGAAACGAGGACTACTGTAACTGTGGTTTCTCAGCACAGGAAACCATGTGACCTCTAACCCACTCTCCTCCACCTCAACCTCACTAATTCTAAAATAACATACAGAGTCTGACTCAGCTGATGGTAATTATGACGCCCCTCTTCTTTCAACTCTTTCTGGTTGATGGGGCTTCTACAGGCTTCTCAGCAACTTTGTAGCGTTTTATTGCAGTGTGTTGTTGCCAATTTGCGTACCTTTTCTTTTAACTGCTCGTTTTTGTCTTGCAGCGCTTTCAGTGTGTTGGTGTGCTGTGCTGCTGAAGAATTGGTTTACTTTTGGAATCCCCTAATTCATAATTCATAATAAAACTTAGCAACTGAGACCTGAACAAATAAATATTTACCTCACTATAACTCTTTTGAATGGCAGATGAGTGAGAGGAAATTAGTTGCCTGACCAGCTGCTGTGAAAGCTTTCTGCAAGGAAAGTTGAGTTGTTGCTGCAGAATATGGAGTGACATGTCTCTTGTCTTTGAGGGACCTGCTTTGGCAGCAGATTAAGGTAAAGAACTGGAATGAGATCACATGACTGCACTGTCGGACTGCATATTCAAGTTCTGCATTTAGCAGGACGGGGGTTACGCACCATTGCAAAGACCTTTGAACTTTCAGTTCTACCTAGAATAAAGAATCATGATGTGGACTTTGTCTACTTGATCCCAAACTAAAGTCAGTGAGTGGCCTGATTAAACCTGCTGAATGTGTAAGCCCTCGATCATTACGGTTTATCTAAGGTATTAAAATGTTAACCTTAACTTCAATTTTTAAAATGCCAGACAGATCCCTGAATTTCCAATATAACGTTTGAAATTACCTTTAGCTGGCTGTCAAACTGCATAGTTCTCCATCATTTTGTTGACTTCTTATTTTTTCAATTTGTTCCCTATGTCTTTTGCTGAGGCATTATGCTTTGACAAAACTGTAGAGCACTTTGCACAAGGCAGTAAGTAGCCCTTCTTGAAGGAATTTATTCTCCTTTAAAATGTGACCTGTTATTTCTTTTTCAGGGAAGGAAAACCAAATCTTCCTGTTGAGTATTTACAATCAGCCCTTTGTCATAACAAAAATATTTAATTAGGTTTCCTTGGGGGGAAGGGATTTGTAGTTTGTTGGCACGCTGTATGAAAAACGTTAAGCTCAGAGATGTGACTTATTTCCTTCTAATTTTCATCCCTAAGTTACTGTTAAGAACCTTGCATTATATTGTTTTGAAGGTGCAAAAAAAAAGTCACAATGCAACAACTTAAAAAAAAAAAGGGAGTTAAGAGGGCAAAGTTATTTTAACTTGCTTAAGGTTTTAAATAAATAGATTCTGTAAGTGAGTGATTCCCAACATGGTCCAATAAGCATAGTGCTCTGCATGTTTTAAATGTTTCCCTTTTTTAACAAGCATAATCCAGATGATAAACAGGCTTTTGCTGAATTTCTATCAGCCATCGATTAAAATCAGGTCTGATGAAGCAGGGAAACGTCTAAAACATGAAGGCAAGTGTGCCTTGAGGACCACAGTTGGGGAAATGCAGATGAATTGCTGTTTCCCAAAGTGCAAACGGAGCCTGAATCAGTTAAAGACTCGTCTAAAACAGAATCAGTGGGTGCCTGATGGCAGTGATTAAGAAGTTCTACATTTCCCAGTTGGAGTGGAAATGGGAAGCTTTAACAAACATGACTGTGGTAGTGTGTTTACCATTATATTTTCTGACTTGAAGCTCTCGGTGAAATAAATGATGGTCATTGTGGTTTAGGGTGGAGACGCTCGGTAATCAGTTCTACCCTGCACTTTAGGATGGGAAGTGGCTTTTCTTTTCTTTTTTCTTTTTGTTGCTATTACTTATTCCATGTATACTGTTCATAAATAATCAGTTTAACCCTTCTAAAGTTGCAGACTAAGCTTTTAAGTCGGACATCCACCACTAACTGTAACATTTTGAAAACTATTGAAGGATTATATTTCACAAATGTAAACTCTTGAGAACATAACAAAGTTAAAGGCACACTAAAGTTGACAGCAGAGTGGAAGCTGAAACAGGAGTAGCTGAAACAAATCCAGATCTGATTGGTATTCACAGAGCACGTTTGTCTGCAGGGAAACATTCCTGCTGGAGCAGAGCGGAGGTGATGTACAGGAGGGGGAGTTGGTGACTCCATTGTTGTCTAAAGATCAAGAACTTGGACTTTCCAAGCATTTTCTAGTTTAACATTGTGGAACATGTTGTGTGTGTGTTTATATTAATGCACTGTTACAAACTCATCTTTTCTTTTGAATTACTATCTTGGGTTTTTATTAAATCATTTTGAATATTGTACAAGTTTTGCTAGCTGGTAATGGATTTGACAAGTAGTTAACTTTTTACAAATTACTGATTGAGATAATACAAAAAAGAGAATTCAATCAATTGTGTTTTATTGGTCAGTTTGTCTTCTTTTTCTCCTTCATAATTTGAGTCATAATAAAAAAAAATATTCAAAGTTGGCAGAAATGTCAGTGAGAAATGTTTGAATACAAGTTCATCCTGTAATTTCTGATGTTTGACCGTTCCTCTTTTTATATAAATAACTTCCTGAAGTCCATATAAGAGATATACTTTGTGAACATAGTTTGTGGAAAAATAGCTACATGATTTGGACAACATTTGGCACACACAATATTCTGCAAAATATATTGGACATCTGAATAAACATGTGCCTCATTAATATTGCATAGAGCTATTGGGAATACAATATGTTTTGCAAGGAATTTACACTTTGCTTGCCAATAATATATTCAGCCTGGTAAAGTTACTTGGAGGTGATACAGATGATGGTGCCAAAGAGAAGTTGTAGAGTGTGGGAAATGAGACCTGTTGGAAACTGATATATTTTTGCTCCTGATATCACTTGTCACTCCCTATTAAATGTTAGTAAATTATCTATAGACAAGAGCTTCTAAGCTACTGATGTTTAACTGCAGTAGTCCAATAGCTAACCAGAGTTTTATCCCAAGCATAATTTGAAGGTTAATATTTTTGTCTTTCTGTCTGCATCAGATCCTGTACCCACTGTGTAGAAAGCGGCACTGGACTCAAGCTTAATGGAAATAAAACGGAGAGGAGAGACGACTGTAAAGAGCAAAATGTCCAGATGACAACGACTATGCTGACATAGCTAAACGATTATTAGCTCACCAACACTTCTTTCCTCCTGCTATCACCACCCCCATCATCCGTCCGGCTATGTTTGTTAGAAGGAAGCTTTACGTCGTCGTGGCAATTGCTGTTGTTCTCCTGCTGATGCTCGCAAGCCAGAGCATCCACAGGAGACACATCCTGCCACTGTCAATAGTCCAACTCCACAGCAGAGCCACAGCCTCCAGCAGGGACACTGGTAAGAACTGTACAAATGAGTCTCTGCAATGGTAACGATATCAGTTGTGCTTTCAGTATAACATGTAATATGAAAGATTATCCCATTATTATATCAGTTAACTTGTACTTGAAGCGATGTATTATTAGAAGCCTTACCTTAGAAGTTCCCATCTTGACTTAGTATCTGGGTGTGAGACTTTTTCATCCGAACCTTGGTGATCTATATTAATGGAATAAATCTTTAAGGCAGAGTCGAGTTGAAAAGTAGATGTGACGTTGGGAGTAACACTTCCTGATTCCACAGTACTAGAGTCATTTGTGCAAGGACAATGTTTTAGGATGTAACCAGTTGAGGAAGCTTCAAAAGTAGTTTGTTTGTGTGGTCGTGGAGCAGAATTGTCATGGTAATATATGTGGCTTAGGCATTAAAACTGGAAGTTTTATCTGGTTGTCTGAATGAAGAATATATTTCTGTCAATACTTCTGGGTTTTGAACAATTGTGATTTTCATTTATTTATTTTTTATTTTTGGTAAAATGCATCCACCGTCCAGTAGATACCAAATTAGATTGGATTAGAAGGTTAACGGGTAGTTTAAAATCTTTGCTGCTGTTTCTGGCTTTTGTAGATGGTGTTTCACTACAAAAGATATTCCTAATAAATTTAGGAATATCTTCCTCTTCCTTATGGAACATGAAGGCATGAGGAACAGTATGAACCTAGATTGAATTGGAGAATTTACCATTTTGTGTAAACCAGCTAGATGGTTATACATGAAAATCCCAGTAGATGTTCTCCATTCTGATAAGTTAAAACCCACAGTCTGGATGCCTAAATGCACTAAATTACAAGTAAGTGAACAGATGTGCCTAGTAAAGTATCTAAATGGGTCTAGTATCCTTTTATAAGCCAAAGGACCAAGAAGATCCACATTCAGGAGTCATACAGCCCAGACTTTGGTGAGGAGGGAAAGCTATGCAAGACTGAATGCTGTGATGAATTATTGATGTCTTACGATGAGAAGCTGTAAATGCTCTTTAACATAGCTGGTCCAGGTCAGATTTCATTAGCACAATACACTGGGATAAGACGGGAAGCTCAGCTGTTCGTAGTCACAACGAGTTAGTCTGTTTTTCTCAGCCTGCTTTTTTTTCACAGAGATGTAAATCAGATAGTTCCCATTAAGCATCATTTTCCTAAGTTTCTATTTTCAAATTTGTTTGCTTGTAGTGGTTGAGCCAACAGTGGCCCCTGCTGTCCTGTCTCATCCCCCTCTTCCTCCCAGTACCATCTCCCCTGAAGCTGATGAAGAAGAGGAGGAGGAAGAGGAAGAGGATGAAGAGGAAAACAAGGAGTACCTTGTAGACAACTTCAAGAACCTAAAGTAATTTTGTAGCTAGGCATGTCGCAATAAATCAATTAATCTCATGATAAATTAAAACTGACTCAATAATTACCATTTGCATAATTAGTTTTTCTCGTTTTTGTCTCTTTCTACCAAAAACTGGATGAAAACATTCTACATTCTGGTGCTTTGGTCTCCACAAGCCCTGTTTTGCTTACAAACTTCATCATTTGATTTGTTGAAGTTGTTTTGTTTGTTATTTATTTAACATGTTTTTTTGTTCATTAGAAATGAATGTTTACTGATCATTAGGAGGGTGTACTTGCGTCATTATGCCATTACCACCACATTACCTGAAAATGGTCTCAAAACAACATCATTGTTTATCATAATAACTTCTGTGACAATTTATCATCGAGCAAAATGTGTGCATGTCTCTCTGTGTCATCCTCTTTCAGGCCATGTGGTTGCTCAGATGCTTGTATTTCAGACACCAAGGGGTCTAGCTGGTTCAGCAGACGCTACAACCCCGAACAGCAACCTATCCTTCATGCCAAGAACAACAAGTTTGACCCTGATGCACTTGCCTGGTGGCTGGTGAGGAGAAGTTCTAGTTGAATCTATGTGGATGTTACTATTCTGAGTTAAACCTTTCATAAATTAATTTGCATGTCTGAGTTTTGACTTAACAACTTGAACAGTTTGCTGTTTTGTTCAGTGTGCCTTCTAGTTTATCCTGTGGATGCTTCATCTTTAAAATGACAAACTTGTTGTGTATAGGCTGGATAAGGCTGTAAATTGATAAAACCAAGAATGTTTGTTTCATCATAGCTGTAAAATTACCATTTACTCAAATACATAGATTAAGTAACTCACAAAATTCTTCAAAATCTGAACAGCTTGAATAATATCACCAATTATGGAAAGTCAGCTTTCATGTAGCTGTTTCCAGAATGTGGATGAGGAGCAACAACAGTCTAATTTATCTTAGAAAAAGTCCTTGCACACTGCAAAACAGATGTACAAAAGTGTTATTTAAAAGAAGACAGGCTGGTATTATAAAAGAAAAGTGAATGCAATAATAGTGCATAAAGTTTTGTAAAAATCTAAAGCAGTCCTAAAAATGTTTCTGGTTTCCTGTTATGGAAGCTGTTATCTGCAGTGTGTTAATGGAGACAAATGTTTTCAGTCTTTTTCCTGCATTTATAGATTAAGTCTTGCTGCAGATACCATTAGTAGATTAAAAGGAGGAGGGGGGTAGTACCAAAGCTGCTAACATCATCACTCAGGTTTACAGAATGCAGTCTGTAGCAGAACCACAACTGGAAGAGGTTCACAGCAAAAAGTCTTTACAGTATTTTATTTTTTCTTGTATTACATTCACTGTAGCTTTTCTTACAGCAGTCTGTAACCATTACATTCCTACCTTCTGGTCCTAAATTATTTACTACAGTTGTACTTTTTTTCTACAGGGTCTTCAGCGGTCTGGTAATGACCAGACGTTAGAGGAAGTGATGGCAAAAATGTTCCAGGTCATTTCCCCGCCCCCTGCGGACCCCACGCCTGTCCACGCACGTTGCCGTAAATGTGCAGTTGTCGGCAACTCGGGCAACCTGCGGGGGTCTGGACTCGGCAAATTAATCGACTCGCACAGCTTCGTAATTCGGTTTGTATGACCAAAGTTGCCCACAGATAAATGTAAATGTTGCCTCGGTTCTCATTAGTCTTCCTTCTGCTTCCTGCTTAGAATGAACAAGGCAGTGACTCAAGGTTTTGAGAAGGATGTCGGGAACAGGACGACGCATCACTTCCTATACCCAGAAAGTGCTGTGGATGTGGAACATGGAGTCAGCCTCGTCCTGTTGCCATTCAAGCTGAGGGACCTGGAGTGGCTGACCAGTGCGTTGTCAACCGGCCATATCAAAATGTAAGACATTTAAATCATATTTTATAAGTCTGAGTTATAATTTTCAAACTTTTATTTTTGTTCAATTTTATGTATTTCTTACAGCTAAACAAAACCTCAAATTAAGTTTTTAATTAACTTTTTAATTGGAAAATTAAAAAGTGAAAATAATATATTTTTATTACAGAAATATTGGGTTACTAAAAGTTTTACAGTTTTGTCTTCTCAATACTCCATTTCTTTTTCTACCATACTTTGTCCTCCAGCTGAACTTCCCATTAGTGTCACAGCATGGCTCAGTTGATTGATACCTTCCTTGTGGAGGGTGTCAATGAACAGCTGTCAAGTAAGCAGTCAAAAGGCAATAAAATAGCCAAAGCACAAAGCTGGTCATAGTTATTCCATGTTTACTTTAAACATCCTGTGGACTAATGGCACAGTGATATAAATTCTAGTTGTAAAACAGCATAATCTACTGCAGTAAAATATACAGCACAAAGTATCATGGCCATAATATTTCTGTAATAACCTATTTTTGTATGTGTCTTGGTTAATTATTTACTAAACTGTATGGAATGTAATGCCCTTTGATTTACTTTTAGAGCTCCTACTTGTCTGGTATAAATTTCTGTAAAACCCATGCTATTTTTGTCAGTGTTGATTAAAAGATATTTCTGAAATCCTGGTCTGTCAAGTGCATTATATGTACAATAACTCTAAGAGATTTTGTTCTTATTCTGACATTTATTTGAGCTTTAAAAGCATAATTAACCTTCTTTGTGATGTAAAGCTCTCTTGTGTATATAAGGGATTAAGTTGTAGCACATGACGGGTTTCCAATATGGAAGTTTTTATAGAAGGTCTCACAATTGATTTTGCTAAATAAATCATGCGAGCAGAACTACTGCAAGAAGCATTTGGACATAAAATGACAGTAACCAGATTGACATGTTAAGATATGATAGCTTGTTATAAATTAATTCATTTGCTAATGGAACTAGTACTTTTCCATCAATGTTAATGAATCACTGACTTAAAATAAGCTCATATATCTTGCTGAAAAGTTACTTGTAAGCTAATTTTATCGTATTCCTAGTGTACAAAGATATTTGCACAAGAAATGGTGTAAGGCTATCATTCAGCGCCAGCTATAAATTTTCAAGTTTTTACAATATGTTTAAAAATAGGAATTAGATCGTTTGAATCTAATTGGGAAGAAGACCCACATTAAAATGTAAACATTTTCACAATAATTCATGCTTTAAAAAAGTACAGAAGCTACACATTATGTAATCATTCTGCCCTGGAAAAAGAAAAATTTAAATATATTATTTAAAACTCCGATATATTGCTTTTCATGCCCGGGATTAGTGCATGTGAATTTCTGACCAGAATTATTCATTTGATTTTAAACATGTATATACATAAATGCAAATTGCTGAAAGTAACTTAATTTTCACTCAACCACTAATTGTGTTTCAGGACTTACATGAGGGTCAAAGACAGAGTGGGGGCTGATAAAGATAAGGTAAATAAACACATTTCTGAGTTTATTTTTTTCCTTTTCTTATTGATGATATATTTTGACCTGCAAGAGATGCTACTATGCAGTGAATTCAACAAAGCTGACTCCACCAAACCTCAATGCTCCACTTAGGTAAGAGTTCAGACCATTTTATCTTTGCAACATAACCAAGCTTAAATTTCAGTCGATCTACTATCCCGCCCTCACCTATTGTCATGCGATATGGATCTTGACCAAAATAATGAGATCTAGAAGTCAACCTCAGAGCTAGAGTGAGGAGCTGAAAGACGAATTGGTGCTTCAGTAAAGGACTCGGTAAAAGTGGATCGGCCATCTGATTAGGAATGCTGCCTGACCCCTCCCTTTGGAAGTATTCTGGACATGTCCCTCTGAGGGAAGTCTCCAAGGAGGAACCAGAACTCATTGGAGGGTCTCTTTATCCTGTCTGGCCTGGGAATGCTTTGAGATTGCCCAGAATGACATGGGGAGTGTCGTGGGGGAGACGGACGTCTGGCAGATACCTTCCTGGATCAGTTACCTACACAACCCAATTTCAGATAAGCGCGAGACAATGGGTGGCTTTAACACGAGGCACAACAAAGTAGAAAAAAAAAAAACAGGTTCAGATTTGGTCTTGTTCCTAAAAGTTAGTTTTATTCCAATATATTCTTCCATTGAACTGTAGCATCAATACAGTGATGCCACAGTTCAGTTCAATATAAGTTTACATGAACTGCTCTGTCTTTACTCCTGCAGAGGGCAACAGTGAAGAGATAATCAGTTAATCTGTTTTTTTTTGGTTGTTTTTTCTTGGCCAGTCAGTTCTTATCATTGAAATCCTGTATTTACGTAGGTTCTGGTGGTGAATCCAGTCTTCTTTAAGTATGTCCATGATCAGTGGACCGAGCGTCACGGTCGCTATCCGTCCACCGGCATGCTGGCAATCATCTTTGCTCTGCACACTTGTGACCAGGTAGGAAGAAAGCACAGCTATGCGTTTACTTAATTTCACATATGAATGCTGGCTTATGAGATCCCTTTGCAGACTGTTCAGATTATACTTTATATCAGTCAAACCAAAGCCCAGTCTTTTCTCAGATAAACCACAAAAATTTTCAGTTGGTGCGAGAAGCATAAAACTAAATTGTTTTTTCTTTCTTTCCTTTCTTCACCCCATTTAGAAATTTCTTAAAATACCAAATTTTGGGAAGAAACTTGGCAAGTGATTTCTGCTTAGACGTGCTGCATTGCACAAAATAAAACGCATTTGAAATTGATTGCTTAGAAATTTTGTTCCTCCTGAGGTTTCAGTATGGAACAGGTGCAACTCAGTAAATTTGTATAACATTGACACAGTTCTCCATTTTAGTAATTTAATTCAAAAAGTGGAATCCAGATATTACAGTGACTCATTACACACAATGATACATTAGGTTTGTTTGTTTTGTTTTTTTGTTAATCATTTTAGCGTCAGGTCACAGCTATTAAAAAAGCACTTTTTTTTTTTTAAATCTGAGTTTTACAGAAGACATGTAAAGGTTTTAATGCAGAAATGTAAAGGCCATGTTGTATTTTAGAACATAAATTACCCTGCCAACAATGCAGACGAGCTGAGGGGCCACAAATGATCCTCTCAATGCCATGCTGTGTTGAAGCAATAGTTTTTGCCAGATGAGCTATTAAAAAAACTTCTCAGCAGACCTACATTTCTGAATTAAGAATCCGTATTTTCTCAGTCTTATTTAAATTTTCTGAGATGCATCAGTTTGCTATGTAATGAATCAATATAGTCAAGTTTTAATTAACTGAAATAAATGAACATTTGAGTGATATTTACAATTACCATGTACCACCAAAACATAACACGAATCAATCTAAATTATTTCATAAAATTTATTGGAAAAAAATAAAATGATTAAAAAAAAATTTTTCTCGGCATGCACACTCAGACACTCAGAAGTTGGATAATAATGATGCACTTTGTACGTTTTCAGGTGTCTGTGTTTGGTTATGGTGCTGATAAGCAGGGGAACTGGCATCACTACTGGGAGGAGAACCGCTATGCTGGAGCCTTCAGGAAGACTGGTGTTCACAGTGCTGATTTCGAGACAGAGGTCATCCACACACTCGACAAGGAGGGCAAGATCAAGCTCTACCTTTGACACTTGCATGAAGACTGAAGGATCTGGTACTGAACAACCAAATTTGAGCCAGATGTGTGCCGCATACGTTTTTTTTTTTTGTTTTGTTTGTTTTCCAAACAGGAATAATTGGACAGTAATCAGATAGCTGTTTTTTTTTCTTTTCTGATGCCACTTTGCCTTCAGCAGCTTCCTTCCGGTTGCTGTTTTGCCTATTTCCAGTCACCAAGCATGAAAGTGAACTGACTTAACACAACAAACCTGCTTGGCAGCAAAGATGTATTTACAGACTTCTGCTACTTCAAAGATGTTCATTTTTGAACAATCAGCCTTTTGAGATCCCTTTACTGACTGTCCTGACATTGGTGACTGATGCCACTGGGCCATCATACATTTTGCTCTGAATGGGAATCAACCACCAATTTTTTGTAACATAAACGTTTGTATTGGAATCTGTAGTCACTACAAAGGGGTAACCTCTTTCTTTTTTTTAATTACAAGCACTTTTTAATGAGGAGGAAATGTTGGGTAATGGTAAGATGATCGCTTTGCTCATTAACCACACACAAACATGGATAGATGTATTGGCACCTTTTGTCAGAATGTGTAAAAATCATGAAATTAATCTTTGACTGCAGCAGTGAGATCTCAGTCGGAAAATTTAGAAAAGTCCAACTTTTTTATTTGAGACATTATGTATTCAGAATTTGGGGGTGAGAATCCAAGTCAAGAAATAACTAATTTTAACAAAATCAACCCAGCTGTGACTATTTGTGTACAAACCCTTTTTGATTAAAGAACATGTCTTAGTCATATCCCATATTTAACAAAGTTGGAGCAGCCAGACACACAGGGGTTTTGTGTTCATCTGGCCATGTGTTTTGGATCATTATCCTGCTGAAAAACTCAGTGAAAATCCACTTTTAAATTAATGACAGATGGGAACAAATTAATGAAGGGATGGAGTGTATAAAAATTAGCATTGCTATCAAGGTTCCCAGAGTGTGTTTCTTGGGTGCTTGCAGAAAAGGCCTCTAGCAGAATCACACATCCTTTACCATACCTAAAAGTTGCCATGAAGTGCTTTTCTGCACCCAGGTCCTTTTTTTTTTGTTTGTTTGTTTTTTTTGGGGGGTTTTGACACTGTCTATTGCAAGGAGGGAAAAAAGCTCTTTATCTCATTTGTCCAAAGCAGACGGCTCCAATTAATTTAATTCATACTTGTTTACATTTGTGATGGTTATGCCCACATTAATTAATCCATGTGTCTATTTAAACTAGTTTTTCTTAACCCTCCCGTGGTCTTGACATGTTTAGGAGGAGCGTAGTAAATGTCAGGTTAAACTGCAAGGGAAAAAGTGTCCCTTTAGACTGTTAGTTCCCATAACCATATGAAATTATGCTGCCACAATAAAACATAAATTTATTTGAAGGATTTTTACTCACCTTTACCATGGGTGCCAATGAATGTGTGCCTCTGTAAGAATACTTCTAGGATTTTGTATCATTTGTAATCCTTCCAGGTCCTTTAAAACCGTCCTTCTCTATAAAATCATGACTGGAAGGAAAATGGAGGCGGTATCTAGTTTTCTGTTTTTTTTTGCTATGAACTCGGCCTGGGAAATTTTCTTTTTTGGTCACAGAGAATCAGATGTGCCTATGTTTAGTTAACAGTTTGAGTTTAAATGATTTAAACTCAAACTGTTGCAGGGTTTCTGTTTAATTTTTAACGGGATATTGTCTTCTATTTGGTCACAATCAGCAAAACCGATGCCACAGTGTGACAGATGCATTTTAGTGGGACATAAAACAGTATCATACTTCTACTGCATGATACTAACAAATGTAATTATAGCATCTCCTCAGTTGCTTTTGTGGCAGAATCCTGTTTTTCTTTCTTTAGTTGAGCCAAATGGAACTTCATGATTTGTCCCTGATCATGGTGACAAACATGAAGATCAACATAATTAGGTTTTACTTAGGAAAGCTCCATAACTAGTAACATGACATGTGGACTCGATGAATAACATGAAAATTGAGAACAGTTTGGGGTTCAACCAAAAGACTTGCTAAAGAGGCACCGACCAGTTCAGCAGGTGGCAATGACAGCTGCTGCACCTGCACTGTGAATGTACAAAAAAATAATCTGATGCTGATTTTCTTGAATAATCAACTGAATGTTTGCGTCTTGGTTTACACTATAATCATGTTTAGACTCCCCTCAGTGCCAATATATCTGCATTCAACAGGTTTGTTGTTGTTGCTGTTTTTTAAGTCCTATTGAAAATTACTTATGATCAAAGGCCAACTAACAGTAATGGAGGATTAGAAATTAGGTTGCACGTGCACATTAAAATAAATCTGATTGTGTTTTGTAAAAAAGGCATTGAAATTCAAAGCTTCAATGGAAAACTGCCTGCATTTTACACTGCTTCTGTGATCAAGCAATACATTTTTTATGTTTTAGAAGATAAAATGGTAAATTTACCTATCTATTAATAAGACTAAGTAAAATCATTTGCTACAATTTGATAATTACTGGCAAACTGATCCTTTGCAGGCTCAACTTGAGTGTAATTGAATTATGAATGTTTAAATGTTTATTTTTTACAATTGCTTTATTGAGAATGTTGAGAATTGAGAATCCATAAACTAATGTGTGAAACTGCCCTGAAACTTATGCTGGCTGAGATGCTCCATCTGCTTCATACAACGTTGTTCTTCCTAAGAACATGACTTTTGTAGCAAACTTGAAAGCATTGAAAGTTTACCCAAAGAGACAGCTTGTGGTCTTTAGTCATTATCCTCTTTAAAACTCCAGAAATCTGCTGCCATTATTTTAGTTATTTTGTTCGAAGCAGATGGAAAACTCAGAAATCATCGTAATGCTGGATATTCATCTGTAAGCTGTTGCTCTGTCACTTTTACCAGTTTGTTCATTCAGCCCCAAAAACTGCCTGAATTCTGTTTAATAAGAAACATCTGCTGTTTTTTTTTTTTTTTTTAAATGTTTCCCTCCACTTTAACACTTTGCTTTGTTGCAGGAAATTGCTGCCAATAAAGCAGGAAACGAGCTATTCTGGCAGTTTTCAGATGCTTAATGACAGAGCAGCAGGCCTGAGTATTACTTAACATCTGGATGCTATCTTTACTGCCAATATGTCAAGTTGTTGCAAACAGATATACCCTATTATACTTAGTATTTTTTGTGCCTTTGAGTCCAAGTTTTTGCTCCTCACTGCATTCTGGGAATGAGGAGTTTATTTAAATAAAGGGGCATCTTCTAATTATCTTTTTTTCTTTTCAGACAAGTCCATACATGATGAACGGATTTAATCCAAAGGACCTGATTCTATGTGTTCAGCTTTAATTAGGCTTTCTGTTAAGACTGAAATGGTCAGTGTTGGGTTTCCAGTCACACACCAGTTTACGATCAGCAAAATCTAGATGCTAAACTGAGCACTGTGTTCAGCCAAAACCACAGAAAACATGTACTCACTATCAGTCTCACTTAAATAAAAACAACTGAAACCAAAATAAAGTTGGTTTTGTTCTTTTAGATAAGATGGTAAGTTTTGTTGCTGTTTTTACAGTGTGTTTAAGATATTTGAATGTCTATTGAAATATTTTCAAAATGTTCTTTTTCCACCTAACATAAGTTAACATAACTTGTAAGAACCTGACTCTTATTTTGCAGTTTTGTAACTTTATACAAAACTGCATATAAAGTTACAACCAAGGATTTCTTTTGTAACCTGTAATTTTCACCATACGGAAACGTGGTAACTAATAACTACCAGATCCAGGCTCTTTAGAGTTAATTTAGCTTAAACTTTAAAGTAGTCATATTAGGAATCAACTGTCCAAAACGTGACAAAGGTCAGAACAACATTAATTATGGATTTCTTTTTTATGGAAATACAGTAATAATTTGTAGACAATATATAATTAGATAAAATTATAGAGGATGTTTCTTTGATTGGATAAAAGAAACATACATTCATGGTTGAACATTTAAGCGTCAGCTTTATTAAGACTTTAACTTAAAACTGGTAAACTAATTATAAATGTAAACAAACAAATTTAAAAAGTTTCTTCCTGGTGAATTTCCAAGCATATTTTTGTACAAATAAAGTGAAGTGTAATAGTTTTTTTTTTTTTTGTGTGTTTTTTTCTAATAATCAAAAGGAGATCATAAAGTATATTTTTAATTGGGGCCTGCCTATAGCAATGCATAGGGAGAGCAGGGACTGCCTCCATGCATTGCATGGCAGGCACCTATTGTTCCACATTAGATAGCTGGTTTAACCAACCCACTGTCGCACATTGGATTAGTGTGGCCTTTTAAAATGAAGCTTACTGAAAAATTCAAAATAAAAGCCTCAATATTCCTCTCAAGTTGGTGCACAGTCGCAGGCGGTGCAATAATAGTAGCCTGTATTAGCTTTACCTCCCAGGTTAGTGCGCTGCCTTGTCTTTTTTCAGCTAAGCTTAGCATTGATGCTTATTTTTAGCATCAGAACGCTGGGTCCAAACCGATGGGCACACTTTGGCAATTTCTTCAGGAATTTTCTAGTTTACACTATTGTTATGCAAGACATCTCAACATTTTATCAAGCATTTCAGGACCGAATGCTGCGTACAGTGCTCTCCACACTTATTGGTTCTACTGGTAATAACGTGAAAATAAAACTACATTTTATAGCAGCAGTCATGCAACGAAATAAAGAGAAAAATCCAAGAGTTTTGAGTACATTTATTAAGTGGGCAAAATACCATATATCATTCTTTACAAAATCATCAGTTGAGAAAGGAAGATAAAACAATTTCCAGTGCTTACTGTTGGAAAGCAGGAACAAATTGTATCATCCTGGCATTAGATGCTATCTGTGTGCCAACTGGTTGTTTTGGAAGCATTGCAAGAAAAGAGGCTTTTTTGTCTGACCATAACACATGCAAACATCTACTCTAAATGTTAAGTTTTTACTGAAATCATGTACTCCAGGTGGACTAAGATTTATCTGTTAGGCAGATAATACGTGGAAAAGCACCTCATAGATGGATTGGGTAAATCCAGGTATTAAGCCCTTGCACAACAACACTCACTTTTATGGGGAAAAGTAAATGCTATGAGTTGAATGTCAATGTGTGAATGTCATTTTATGCTGTTATAAAAGCATTAAAGGGGAAAATTGGAGGAGGAACTGTGCTTCTTTGAGCTGTCAAAAAAACGGGATGCTACGTTATAGTATATGGGATCATTAACTCTTAAACTTTAACATGTTAACAAAAATGAGTACTACCAGAAAACTGGAACAGGATATTAAATCCTACTGAAAAGGGTCAAAGGTCCTTCTGCCTGTATGGTCCAACCTTGTAAATGTTACAGGAGAGTCGGTGCTGTCCTACCGGTACAGGGAGTTGTACAAAATTTTAACAGCAGGAGCTCCCGTGAGTGTGGACGGCGACGGATGTACAGATCATAAATAGTTCGCTAACATCTTGACAAGAACCCTTGTGAAATTAATTTAAATGTTACACTGCAAAGCTTCCTTTTTTAAAGCATATTGAAATGTTTTAGATGTTAAATTTTGTATGAGCAGACCATGTTGATAAGCATGTTCTGAATTAATCTATGAAGGCCAAACTACACAGAAAAAATGTATTTGGGTAAGCAGTTCTTTTTTACACTTGAGTCATTCTATGGTTGAATTTTTACTTGACTTGGAACTGGCAATAGTTATAAGTAATTTTTGTTTAACAAAATAAATATTTCTAAGAGAATGGAGAAACAATGCCAACATTTTTCTATATTATAAACATGTCTAAACAAGCTACAGGAAGAGTCATTAAAAATAAATAAAACATTGAAACATTCACTTGTGTGTGCTGTTAAACACCAACAATTTTTCTTTTTTTATATATATATATAAAATAAAAACACATTAACCTTTACAGTACATTTCAACTGAGGCTTAGTCTTTGTAAGCTATTTTTTTATTAAAAATAACTTTAATTGAAAAATCAATCCTCTCATCATCCAGTGGTGCTTCTGTCAACATCTTAGTTCCGCAACTCATCACATGTCTATGGAGAAAAATAGTTTGCTTGTTCTTTAAAGAAAAATAATTACATTTTTGTTTCACCTAAACACTGAGTTAAGTGGCTGCAGCTCGCCACAGTTTCTGCTCAGTGAAGTGTTGGTATAATGGGACACAAAGGCAGCTGAAGGCACAGAGTGCTTCTCATTCAACCTTCTTCTCTTGAATCTTTTACCAAACTTGTAAATAAAGGAAGCTGAGTTTCTATTTCTGTGTTGATGACTGGTTTCTACTGAATTTAGAGCTTTGGTCTTCAGTATCCAGGAGTCCTTGGGAAGGAGTTTAAATTGTGGCAGATTTTGCTGGTGTCCTGCAGGTATTGCCACAAAAATCCATCATAAGTAATTAATTTAAATGTCAGTTAAAAAATGAAGAAAGCAGTTAATCTAACTCTCAAAATAAAAACCACTTGGCTGTCACTTGGTCTAACTTCCTGTCAAATGTGTGCTTGTTAGAATAATAAATAAATGTCCTATAAGTCATGAGTCATAGCTGATTGTTCAGCTTGGCAACACTCCCTGACTTCAGTCACATAAATAAAGTATTCTATCCAGAGCCGTCCATTATGTGCTCATAGTAAATCCAGACCTGAGGTTGTTATGGTTTGCTGGACCAAGATCTCAAGAACTTGCAGGCTGCCAGACATCGGATCCAAAAGTCTAACCTGATCCAGTAAATGTTAGGTTTTACCATCTGACCTGCTTCCTATGAGAGCCCAGTTCAGTTTCCATAAATAGTGATGTGATCCGGATCTGTGTTGGCCTGAGGATCTGGAGCGGGTTTACATCAATCGGAGAGCAGCTGGACGAAGGAGGCTGGAAACAAACCTCTCTGGTCTGGTTCATCTTCTATATAACCATGCTACATAAAACACACAGAATAAAGACATTCACTTCAAGTAAGAATAGCTTTCAAAAAAATGTTTAATTGTAGCAAGAATTCATTAGAATTTCTTACATCAGTTTCAGCTAATCAGAAAAAATAAAGAACGCCGATACTCACCCACCAATCGCTGTCCTCCTGCCCAAGAACCACCAACACCTGACCCTCGGAGAAACTCAGTTCATCATGGTGGTCTGCTTGGCAGTCATACAGAGCCTGGGCCCGCCGACTGGCTGCTCCACGAGGCTGATTGACAAAATGTTACTGTCATTAGACAGTCAGCAACAAAATGAATCAGGCTCTTAAACAGAGGTTTGAACGTAGTAACAATTTAAAACAGTTCCATCAAACAACCAGGTCTCACCAGTGATCTGCGGGGAAGCGGCTGAGGGGTGGGGCCTCTGCCGTCACTCTCAAAGCTCTGAGAGCGCTGGCTGATTGGAGATCCATTCGGAGGCGCTTTACTGGCCGGGCACAGGAAATGCGAGGTGCTGCCTTCACTTTCTGTCCGTCGAAAACCTCAAAGAGAAATTCATTTAAGAGTGTCTAGTTGTTTTAAAGAGGATGTGGTTTTATTTTACAATATAAAAAAAAAACATCTGTTGTTCTTGTGTAGGTGGTGTTCAGTTCAACAGCAAAAACCACTAGAAAAAGATTGGAAAAACTTTAATTACATACTTACATTGTGAAAAAAAGAGGATAAATTCTAAGTGACTGATTGTGTGTTCACAGGTTCAAATAAGCCTTGCCAAGGATTCAAGGAGAAAGGCACAACCTTGTTTATTTTGGAGAAGTATTCTCTAAGCTGCTGTTTCAAGCTTTAAAACAGATTTTTATCTCTATGCCACTAATTTTAAAGTTTAGATGCATTCACTGTTGTACAACATTGCTTGTGATAATATAAAAATATAGAAAACCTTTAAGGCAAACACAGAAAAACTTAGAAAGTAAACAGTTGACGAGGGCAGATTTGTCTCTGCATATGTGCATTGATAAGTCACAGCTAAAAGTAAAGGAGATATCATACGTTCTAATTTCTAACCACAATAATTTCTAACCACAATCCATCCTTTCTAGAGTGTAGCATTATTTTTGAAATTGTATTTTAGGTCCAAGAGACATGAGCACAGCAACAACATTACTTTGGCGTTGCTTTTCCCTCATGAGTAAATCTGTCTGAATCTGTAAGAATCACACAACAGCTGTAGGCATCAGAGTAACAACGTCAGTGAGAGCTGGAGCAGATATTGTAGCATCTATCTCAGTGTGGAAGAATAGTTTTAGTTTAAAATTGAATTAATTTAAAAATGATAACATTTGCATAAGACAGGTAGACCAGGCATAAATAAAGAGTGCAGTGGATGTTTCCTAGCAGATCAGGTACCTCTGTCTGGTCGTTCCGTCAGCGAGCTGAGAGGAGAAGATGGGCTGGAGTCAGAGAGAGAGAATTTATCTGGTTATTATCCTTGTGACCAATAGAGGGCAGTATAATGCTTCATACAGAACAGCTCGTTGATGCTCCTCAATGTTTTCTCTTAGTGTCGATTAAATATATGATTATTTTTATGTGTAATTACAACTTAAAAAAAACCTAAATCAAATTACTGTGTTTTTTGACACCTGGTCCACTAATTATGTGCTATTCAGCTTTGGGGTTAAATTTCAGTTGTTTGCTTTTGCTGCCAACCATTGCTTAGCATTAAGAAATCACCAATACATGCTTTGATTTTAACAATTTCCATGAATTTCACCTGAAAGCCAAATATTCCTAACGTTTTGTGAGTAAACATAAAAATCTCATCCAGTTTGTGTTAAAATACAGTGTAATTATATCTCAGACACTCACACACACTTCTTGAAGGAGGAGTCTGGACCACTGTAAATCCTGGGACTGGCTGGCAACCCATGATCTGTGCACACACACATAAACACTCAGACATACAGAGTTAATGACAGTGTTACTCTGACAGACTAACTGCGGGGTGTCTCTCAGATATTACCCTGCTTATTAGACTCAGAGCAGGTCCTCTTGTGCCGGGCAGCGATGGGAGGGGGAGGTGTTGTCTTTCTGTTTCCTGATGTGGGGAAGAAAACCTCCGCCTCTTCCTCCTCTTCATCCATCACTCCATCACCCCCAGCCGGAGGCGGAGGAGGGGGAACACAAGGGGCTACAAGATAAAAAGATACTCATGATTCAACCAGAAAAGCTTCAGCTTTATATGTTGAAATTTCACTGAGATGAAATTAGTTGCCAGAGCTGTTCAGATGCAATCGCTTTGTGTCGACATCTGATAAGCAGAAAGACTGTCTTTTGTTTTTGTTTAATTGGACGATAATTAACCACAACAATGAATGACTTTTGACAACAATACAGGCATTGTCATCCCAAAATAATAGACCTGCAACCTTGAGTTACAGCAGAAATAACATTTTTCTGCAAGTCATTCTCGAAGCCATTCTCCACTGAAAGCTTAGCGTGAAGAGTGCATATTCAGTTAATTAGGGAATAAGTACAGCAGTCATATTTTTCATATGAGTAATTATGGGAATAATGCAAGAAAAATATAGACATAAATCAGTGTGTAATAGCTCCAGCTGTTTCCAAGTGTAATTAGATAGTAGAAGTATTTAAATATTTTTATCTTCAAATATCTGATATAAAAAAAACACATAAACGGCTAGTATAGCTCAAAAACAATTTATTGCGTTTTCAAATATATCACCACAACAATTCAAAACAAATGAGCTGACCTTTGACCCGGGGCGGCAGTGGAGGAGCGGGGGAGGACGGAGGCGGAGGTGGAGGGCTGGGGGCGGAGCCAGTTGGTCGGCTGTGCAGGTCCATGGCCATGGCCAGCCTCCTCCCCACGCTGAGGAGGCCCGCTCCTGGTCCTGCGGAGGACGGGGCGGCAACGGAGCAGGAGGAGGAGGTGGAGGTGCAGGACTGACTGAAGCTGAAAGGACGGGAGGAGAAGGAGAACGACGGGGTGAAGACTGAGGATGATGAAGATGAGGATCGCTCCTTCTTTACTGGACCATTCTGAAACAAGAGAGAAAATAAAGTCATTGGACACAACCAAAATAAAGTAACAGTTTCTACCATCATCCACAAGCTGCAAAATTCAGAAATAGATTTTTTAAGAATATAATCTGGTCATTTATAAGTAATTTAAATCTCTATTTTCAACTCTTTAATAGCAAAATCTGAAAAAAATAAAAAACTAAATAAAAACTAATGCTGAGTTAAGCAGACACGCCGTTGTCATTGTTACCCTGTCATCAAAGTCGTCATCACTGTCGTACAGATCGTCATGACGTAGCCTCCATTCATACTCCACATGGACGTGATGGTTAAACTGGTTGGACTGGGCCTGCTGCAGCTGCAATCAGAACTCAGTCAATTAGTAGGAGGAAAGGAAGCCATCTTGTCAGAATGAAGAATGCTGCTTGGGCTCTCAAAATGGAATGAAAATATATATTTTTTTATTTTTCATTACCTTGGCAGATTGGACATTATTTGGTTTTATTTGTTCATGATCGCAATTACTGAAATTTCTGATCATTTTGGTCTCAAATTATTTTAATCTTAGTCGATTAGGGCTTACAACAGCTACCAGATGTACAAAGAATACAAGACAATTTATATTTTGATTAAAATAAATGTAGTAATCTATAATCAGCTTGAGGCTCTTACCAGCGCCTCACATTCACTGTGCTTCAGTCGGCGGCTCACATCCAGAGCAGTTTCTCCCAACTCATTCTCTGAGACACAGAAAAATGACGTTGTTATATAATGGTGATTCTTTGGGTTAGAAAAAGAATGAATTTATTTTACAGGAGGTTTAGAAAACAAAATTATTCTAAAGTTTTTCTTAACAGTAATCTGCAAATTGCGGTTGAATCCCTATGTAGTTTCTGGTAATGTATTAATATTTAACAAAGAAAATACTTTTCCAATAATTGTTATAATGAAACATGCTCTGTGCAAAATAAAATACACATTATAACACCATGAGAGCATATTTGCATTACTGATGTGCATGTTGGCTCGGGCTCTCAGAAGCAGCTTCACACAGTCACTCTTGTTATGCAGGCAGCTGTAGTGTAGCGCAGTGTTTCCTGCTGATGTTTGTACATCCACATTGGAACTGGAAAAAAGAGAAAACCTATGCAAGTAAACATGCAGGTGTGAACCTTACCACTCTGAGGCATAACAACTAAACAGCATCATCACAGCAGACTGACCAGTTCTGGGCCAGAAAGTCCAGGATGTGCAGCGACGTCCTGTCAGCAAACAGGACGGCTAAATGCAGAGCCGTCTCCCCTTTCTCCTGTTGGTGTGGAAACATACCAATCTTTTTTTATCGACATCTTAGGAAAATTTCAGAAACATCCATCCATTCATCCATCCATCCATCCATCCATTTTCTTCCGCTTTATCCGGGGTCGGGTCGCGGGGGGTAGCAACTTAAGAAGGGAGGCCCAGACTTCCCTCTCCCCAGCCACTTCTTCCAGCTCTTCCGGGGGAATCCCAAGGCGTTCCCAGGCCAGCCGAGAAACATAGTCTCTCCAGCGTGTCCTGGGTCTTCCCTGGGACATCCTCCCGGTGGGACATGCCCAGAACACCTCACCCGGGAGGCGTTCAGGAAGCATCCTGACCAGATGCCTGAACCTCAACTGGCTCCTCTCGATGTGGAGAAGCAGCGGCTCTACTCTGAGTCCCTCCCTGATGACCGAGCTTCTCACCCTATCTCTAGGGTGGGATTTCAGAAACATCAAGAAGATTTTTTTTTTTTACAAAATCACCAGCTATTGCTATTTTTCAGGCTTTTCAGCTAATAAGAGTATCTAGGAACTTAAAAAACATTTTTTCACACCTATAGCATGTAATGTCTTAATTCTTCAAAACTAAGGGGCAAAACACTACAAGGCATTCACACAATTAGTGTGAATTAGTGTTGGAAGTAATTGAAAATAATTCCAACCCTCCTTCAACCCTTCTTCCAATCCTAACCCTAACCCTTATTCTAACCATCCTTTAACGTCTATATAATTTTTTTATTAATTAGATAGCTGTTGTTGGCAATCTAAAACAAAAATTAGATGCTATCTATATGCCTAAAGATTATTTGGGAGGAATACTTGAAAAAAAATCTACAATCACAAATGAGTAAAACAAATAAAATCACAAAAATCAGCTGTGATGCTGTGGCCTTATTTTTCTTCCAAAATCAATGAGAACCTTCATAGAATGCAAAGTTTTATTAACTCTTTAAAAAATCTGGATAGAAAACTGATAATGATTTGTTATTATGTATTTCATCAAAATCATAAATCATGAGGAGAATTGAAGAGAAGAGTGCATAAGAGAGGAACCAAAACTGGGCGATCTGGAGAGATTGTGCAAAGAGGAATGGTCAAAAATCCCAAGAGGAGGTTCTGTTCTATCAGCACTCAAAGATTTAACATCAGTGGTGCCAACCTGTGAAAACGTGCGGCAACACTTTTTTTTTTTTTGCAAAGAACTTCTGAAATTTTCTCACTGAATTAATGTTCTCAGAGGTTTGAATTTTAAACTTCTCTCAAAATTCTCCTTTTATTTCTACTGCAAGTATTTCAGTGGGTTTTTTTACACATCTTTACACGGAGGAACACGGGTGGAGGACGCTGCACTATTGTCTCTGGTTGGGTTCACCTATATAGATGTTTACACTTGTTAATTTCTTAATCTGTGTGTATGTGTGTGTTCAAGACAAAAAGAAGTGACAAAGCAGAAGTTCAAGAAAGACTTTGAAAGCTATTATGAAAGTCTGGAGAACTATTCTCCAGACTGGTTCACATCAGCAACATACTACATACTATTGGTATTAGTTTTTTACTTGTAAGCATGATTGATGTAGATCATTAACTATGCAGTTACCTGTATGTGGGTGTGCAAAGGCTGGCTTAACTCCGCCCTCTGAGCGTACAGGTGGATCAGGCTGTAGATGTCACAGCTCTTGGTTGCCTCCTGCAGGCCCAGTCGCAGCGCTGCAGAAGAATTGCTGAACCTCCTCACAAAATGAACATCCTGATACTTTGACAATATGAAATCCTTGCGCTCCCCCCTGTTATAGGCACACAATGTTTCAAATGTGTATTTTCTTCAATAATGGACAATAGTGGGTGAAACTTACATATGGCTGTGCTGGGAGGGCTTCTGTGACGGACTAAGCAGATTTGCCTCCAATATGTCATTGAAGCCAGAGTTTCCAACATTTCGGGCCAGCTGAAATAAACAACAGAGAACAGCAGTTTACCATTATATAATTTTATGCTCATCAAACAGGAAATAATATATACAGTTGCAAAAATCAAAGGTACGATGTAGGGTTTACCCAACGTTCAACCACAAAACTGCCTTATTGGATAGAAGGCTGGGTCATTGGGTGGTTTCACTGGTGGACAGTTAACCAACCCAAAATATGAATACATTAAAAATATTTGGACTTTGTCAATATATATCAATTTCAACACAGAGTTACGTATGTCAACTAGGGCCAAAAACATAACCTACGGACTCACAAAGGTAATTAGAGAATCAATGCATTACAGAGATGCTCCCTACTAGTAGGTCTGAGGTTCCCAGGCTGTCCAAGCTCAGAGACTTGATCCTAGACACATGGACGCCCATCTCCCTGTGGATCCCTGAACATTCGATACAGGTCAGGATGCCTAGATTTGTTGAGACCCATCCAGGATCTTCAGAGAGGGAGAAATGTGGCTTTTACACTTGAAATGAATGAATGAGAGTCAAATAAGATGTACTTATTGGAAGACAGAGATTACCTGGAGCGCCACAGTCACAGCAGTAGTTGTTTCCGGGCATTCTGCGGATGTCATCAGTGATGGCCCGGGTCAGATCCTCCACACTGTTTTCACCCCCTCCGCCTCCCCGCCTGCCCCCGTCTAGGGCCATGCTGAGAGCCTCCTGCTTACTGTTACTGAGTACCGAGATCCATCTAAACATTCACAACAAAAACAAATACACAGTTCTCCTCTTCAGACAAACTTTATACCTATTTAGATATTTCTGATGTAGATTTCTGCCGTTAGAGTACTATATACTTTACAAACGAAAACATCCAAGATTAACATTGCATCCTGTAAAATATTTTTCTTTTTCCACTCATATCATGATTTTTAATCAAAAGTTAAGGCATACATCAGTCATATTAAACCCCAGACAGTAGAATTTTAAATATTTTATGCAAATAAATACCAGGTTCCGCTTTGTTTCACTGACTCACTTTCAACCATGCTGAGTATTTCAAATAATGAACAATTATTGATTTTAGACAAAAAATATGTCCAGATTAATAATAGACGAGAAGATTCAAACAAAATGGACTCAAAAATTAATGCTTAAATAAAGTTTTGTCCTTGTTTTTTGTTGCAAATTAAATAAAAAAAAAAAGAGAGACTTACGCAACACACTCAGCTTCATCCTCAGCTAGAAAATGATAGGTCCGATTATCTAGAGGACAGGGATGAAAACCATTTTTAATCAAGCATGTAATAAATATACCAAAATTGTTTTTTACTTTCATTTATGTAAATATTCATGTGCTTTTAATATTCATTCAATTTCACTTTCATTCAATATTGAATATTCAATATGCTTATTCATTACATTTCTAATTGTATTTCTAATATTTAACAATAAATTTACATCAAATTTGTCACTTAAATCTAGTCAAGATTTAAACGACTGGAAATGAATTAACAGATTTAACACAAAACAATTCTGTTTGGACTTGAGTCTGGACTGCAGAACAGGTTTCACTTTATGCTAAGTGCCTTTTTCGACGTGTCTTACGGGAGATAAGGTCGAAGCATTTCTTGTCCTCCACGCTGGGTTTCACCTGACAGGTGAGCAGGTTTAGTCGGGTCGGAGGTTTATTTGGCTGAAAGACAGAAAAAAGAGCTGACAAGATGCAAATACTTAAACCCTACAGCTGAATTTAAAAAAAAACATTGAAATGCATTCAGTGATGGGATAAGGCACCAGATTAGAAGTTATATAATATAGACAATTATTTACTATATTTCAATTGTAACTAGTAACTCACAAAATCAACAATAATTAATACACACTTTACCATTAGCTGGAGCGAGATAATTAAAGGTTCTACACTAACAAGAGTAGCTTTGGTTGAATATCTTTTCTGCGAGCAATGTGGGTACTTTAATCTGTTTGATTCCCAAATGTGTTCCTTAAAAGGAATTAGGACTTTTTTGCTAGTGTGGAAATATAATTACCTTGAAATCCAGAAATACTTAGTGATCTTTATTAAAAGAATTTATTTTTTAAGTAGTGAAATCATAGTACCAATAAGGAAATCTTAATTATGACAATTTAGAGGTTAAAAGTCAGAGGATGCAGTAACTTGCAGTAGTAACACACACTCACTGTAGCATGTGCAATAGTCAGGTAACAGTTATGAACTGAACATTTCCTCTTCTGCCACATTTTTCTCAACCTGCAACACAAACACAATATTTTAGCAAAGCAAATAACACGGGCATACTCCTTCCCGTTTTTCAAGAGTTTAAGGGTTTGAGTGAAGATAGGTTTTGTACATGTGTATTGTCACTAAAATCAAGGTTATATAACATTTTTGATACGATTCAATTTCTGCAAAACATTCCAAGTTATGTAAATCGCCTGGAATGTTTTGTCTTGTGCCAGATCTGGCACAAGATTAAAACAACACACATTTTTGCTTTCCCTAATTTTCCCAACAACTAATGTTAGCTCATCTGACTGAATTTCATGTAATTCACTAAAGTGAAGTCTCTTTCAGATGTGGTCTGTGTGTTATTATCAAAGGATCAGTTCAGGTTTTGAAAATGATCTATCACTGTTATCCATCTGAGCCTTGAACTGAGGTTATCAAACAGCTGATTTCATGAGTAGTTGTAAAGTGGGAACAGTCATAATGCAGGTGTCACATATATCATATTGCCTAGCATATTTAATCATTAATCCAAACCATGCACATTGTTATAGACATATAACTTTTCAGACTCAAAGAAGTCAAGAATTTTCCACATGAAAGGTTTGTACAAAAAATAGCATTTCATTGCACCTAAGGATATAATGAATTATTATCTTTCTAGACCATGAAAAGCCATTCACTGTTGATGAGGACAAGTTAAGTTATTTCTGTTTTTATATTGTACTTGATGGGAATCCATTTTTCATCACCCTGTCATATGTTATGATAAGCACAGAAGTGTCTAAATTATAAATTTGGTCTGTTGGTTTTTTAATTAAATATGTCCTCTTACATAACTCCTAAATTAAACATAAACAAGCTTGTAATCTTCGTGTTTTTTTACCCGTCGCTCTTCTTGTAGAGGAATCCTGTTCTCTCTGTTCCGTACTGTTTATCTCCCAGAAGTTGATGCATGCTGTACACCTGCTTAGGTAAAGAGTCCTGCAGACACAAACAAACCATTTCTGAATCAGTTGATCTGTAGCTCAGTCTGAGTCATTGTTAGGGTCGGAGCCTCAGACCTGCTCTGTGTGGACGACTGGCCTCAGCTGGTCCCTGATGTTGCACAGCTGCTTCTTCTCCTCCTCCTGGCGCTGCTTCACCTGTACACACCAACACCACATCGCAGGTCATAATTTTCACTAACAACACCTGAATAAACACAAATATCCATGCATCGCCTCTGCACTTTTGCAGCACCTATTCTATATAAATATTGTAAAAAGTTAATGATGACATGCGATTTAACGTAAAGGGTTTAGCTGCAAAGTTTTAAATCCAGTCTGTACAGGGGTGCATTGCTGCAGAGAAGTCCTGCACATTGACTGCAACAGAAAACAATGTTATGAATCAGCAACATTTTTCTCATATTACTTTTGTGGAGCTAAATAGCTTTGCAGTAATTTGGCATAGTTATTTAAACTTCACTGTAAATCTTTTACCCACTCTTAACCGGAAGCATCGTCTGCTGGCAGAAGGCTGAGGCTGTAGGAATGCCCCACGCCACTGAGATCTTCCTGAACATTAAATATACAAATGAACTAAATATGTACTTTTCCTTGTGACAATTAAACTTTTACTTCTGACAGTTTTTCCCAAAACAACTATAAATTTAAGATATTGTGATTCATAGTGGCAAAAGATTAAATAAATTGGCCACATTGCTTCGACACAAAAAAAATAATACTAAGATGGTTTTAGAATTGGTTGAAAACAATCGAAACTTTTGCTTGAAGTTTTCATTAAGGAAAAGAACAACATACACAATGAGCCCACACACATGAAAACACAATCCGACAGGCTCCTATGATGGCATAATACGGCCATCGAAGATAGAAGAAAAAGAGTAAATTATTGGATGAATCACAGAAATTTGCATGTTTATTTTCTAGAAAATTTCTGAGTTTAATCTCAAAATTTTTGAGTTTGACTAAACTCAAATTTATGCCTCTTTTTTTCCATCTTTAACAGCCCTTGTAGGCTTCTGCCAATATTCATACCATGTTCAGCACTATGTTCAGCTCCTCCATGTACTGCTTCAGCCTCTGAGTGGTGGAGACACACTCCTGCAAGAAACTACACAAAGACGTTTATGGTAAATCCATCTATGACACTGTATTGCATGATGTTTCATGTTGTCTGAGTGTGTGTGAGCCAGAACCTACTTGTTTTGGCTGTGGTAGTGCTTAATGAGGTTCTGGAGCAGATCGACTCCTCTCTTTGTTTTTATCTCGTTCACCTTAATGAGATACTGAGATAGAGAGTTGGTCTATCAACTGGACATAAATATAGCGGGGTAATGTAAAGTGCTGAGCAGCAAGGGGAGTTAGCACAAATAGACTGGTTTAAAAAAGCTGGGGTCACTGACCTCACACATGCTCAGCTGGAAGGAGCGCCTCTCCTTCTCAAGCTCCTCAGCGATTTCTCCTCCGCTCACCTCGCTCCGAACCATCCCGTACTGTCGCGCTAACTCCCTTTTCTCCTTCTCCACCTGCTTGCTGAACACACACGCACACTTTAAATTATTAATCCGACTCCTGACAGTTTTACCAGCTCACTTCTGCTTACAAGAGCCTTTCCGTGTTCCTGAATTATGCAGAGATGTAATTTATTTTTTACATGCACAAACACGTAACAAGGGTATCCTAAAAATAGGAGATGCAAGAGAGCATGTAAACTCTCTCAGATGCTTTAAGAGGATCGTTGCTCACAATCTGCTTTCATAATCCCGCCATGCTCTCTCAAATGGTTTCTTCAGATCCTGCAGTGGGACAGAGGAGGATAAGTCTACTTCAGATCTCTGTTCATTTTACCATTTCAGATGACTCATGGCTGAACTTATTCATAACATACACTTGATATGAGAACATCAAAAGTCCTCACCCCCTTCACCTCTCGCAGGTCTCCTTTAACCAGCGAGTCCAGGAAGAAGTTGATGTTGTGGAGCATGCTCTTCAGCTGAACACACACACATACAGAAAAAAAATAAACACATGCACATGAACACTTAACAAACTGCTAAAAGGCCTATTGGGTTTTCAGATTGTATAATCAATGTTTTGAAAATTTGTGTTTTTTAAATCTGAGTTGCAAAAGATGTAAAAGCTGATTAAAACAGCTACATTATACTGACATGCAGTAATGATAAAAAATAAATGTTCTTCAAAATTTTATGTTGCTTCCTAGTTTTTTTCTGCCTTAACATCCTCTCTCTTGCAAAAACTTGCTTTGCCCCGATTGGTCAGCTGATGTGGTTGGAAAAGGTGGAAGCAGCTGCATTTTTTTCTGTTTGAAATGTGCCACACTTGTCACTTGCCGGATATTATGCAAATGAGTTTCATTCTGAAATCAAAGGAGGAAAAAGCCAGAAACAACAACCAGCCAGGCATTTGTGGCAAGTCAGGAGCAATGGAGGAAAAAATTTTCAGTTTGGAGTGAAGGTCTTATATCTGAGCAGATATTTAGCCTTTTGAGACAGAAACATGCTGGAGGTCTGTTAAATATAAGACTTCAGCTGATGTTTTTCTGCACTAAAGTTTGCTTAGGTAGTCTAACAGGAAAACACATCCTCAGCCAAGCTAACTATGTGCCCAGATATTAATTGGGAGTTGAGCAATCGGACATTTTCCTAATGATAATGACATGTGTTCAGTTAGGGGAGATCAATATTTGAATCTTTTTTAACCTTTTTTAAATGTTTATTTAATCAGAACTACAGAAAATGACTAACCACTTCTAATTCGGATATTAAATAACTTACTTAATACTATAAGTGTATACACATATGCAGTATTATAGCTTAAACCTCAGGAACTATAATCAAATACAGTATTTACACTGGAAAAAGTGAATGTGCATTGGCAATGCTATCGTGCAATTAATTACTACTGATGAAATAAATGAAAAAGATGTCATCAGGCAGGTATGCAATATATGTAAATAAATTAAATAGAGTACTTTTCCACCCTGCATTTAGACTTTTGTCTTGCAGATGGCTTCAGAGAGCTGAGTATGATGCTATTTGTCTTCTCTAGAGCATTTGGCATTTTTTAGGGTTGCATTGTAACTCTTGAAGAGACATTAGTACCCTGCATAACATTTCATAATAGCTTGCACAGCAAAATAAGCACATTTTGCTCTGATCAACAGTGTGCAAATGCTAACTTTTACAAAAACTCTTGTTCCAATCACAAGTGTGATGGACTTGTGTCCTTAAAACAGAACCATTCATACAGATGCTGAATTAGGCAGCAAACAGTCTTTTTCTCAATTATGTGTATTTTTAGAGGTTATCATTCACAACTATTGATCATTTGAGTTAACAATAACTAATTGTGATTTCATGTTTTATATGTTGAATTCCAGTGGATTAAAGATTGAAGATTTTATTCCAACATTTCTCAAGTTTGGTCAAGAATTATAGATTATAAAAGCTTCATGTTTTTAAGCTGTAACATCTTAAGTTTCAGAGGACCACATCATACCAGACCTGAAATGAACATCACAAATAAACCCATTTGTGAAAAGGGAGCCAAGGAGAACACACTGGACATAAATATAGCGGGGTAATGTAAAGTGCTTTTTTCATTGGCTCGGAAGATCCTGATGCAGTTCTAATCAGCTGTCAGAGCCTGGTTAGTGAACTTTTATAATTCACTGTTTTCACTCACTAACCCTGACATAAGGCTGCTGCAACAGTAAGATATTTATTCATGCCTCACAGACCCCCATCCAGGATTTGTGTTTTTCACAGACAAAAAAAAAGAAAGCAAATGCAAAAAAAATGAATAAACTCCCTCTGGCTCCTCACAGTCAGAATATGGACCTTGTACGTTGCTGCCTTCAGGCTGGCGCCTCAGAGTGATGCAAACCAAAGCATAAAAACAGCTTCTTTCACACAATCCATATACCTCATGAACCTCTTAACATCATGCAAGTCCTAACAAGTAAAATACAATCTCAACTTGGATGTTGTTTCTCAGTCTTACTTTTCAGTTCAGGTACTTGTTGTACTGTACTATTCTCTGTTGTTCAATATCTCTGTATATACCACCTTGTATAATTCTGTAAATAACAACATTGACAAATATTAATTACATATTTAATCAAATTCTAATCAGTAATATAACCAATTTCCAAAAGTGACAATTACATATTTAAAATATCCTGTGGATCAGGCTTGTCAGAATGCACTATATTTCTGTTGTTGTTTGTAATTTGTGTCCATATTTGTTCAATGGGATTTGTGTGAGTCTTGAAACTTCAGTGATCAAAACAAGTTTCCAGCGTGCTTGGCAATAAGATACTTTCTCATTCTGATCATAAAAGAGAAGTTCAAGATTGCAGTAAAGGGAATAAAACAATTTTTAGCCCAAGATCAGGAATAGTCGATGTGGCTCCTGACCTCCTTGTTGTTTAGCTGATGTTTTCACTTACCAGATTTTTCATTGGAGACAGAAGTTCTTTGGAAAAGTCCGCCAGGCGGCAGAAGGCCGAGCCGACCTCCGTCTCTCCATTTGAGTGACAGTTCACAGCGAGCTTCTCCATCGAGTTGATGTACTGCTCCAAGTGAGATACATGATCTAACAAAACAAATTTAGTTAGTCTGGGGAATAATCTAAATGTAATCTGTGTTTGTCTGCATGTGGATTTGTGTACCTTGCCCTGAAGCATACTTGGCCTTTGCAGCTTTCTTCATCTTCTGCAACACCAACCGGTCGCTGTCCAGAGCCTGGACAAGCACACGCATGAATGATAAGTGGGTGTAGTTGCTGTCTGCATGACTGGGTCTGCATGTACAAGGGGGCAGCAGCCTTTGTTGCTGGACAATAGACACCTGATTTCTTGTGACTGTAAACCATCATTTGATTGGTCAAAATTCCCTGCATGAAACAGCAGCTCAGTTTGGATGTAGCTGTTTTAAACTGCGGCTTTGTTTTATTTAATCATGTCCTGCAAAATGTATGTTATAATTATGGAAAATTATTGGTAATTCTGCTTCAGGTTTTTAAAAACTATTGAAAAGACAAACATTTCAAATGACATTTGATATCAATCATAAACTATTGTTTCATTTATTTAGCAAATAAAACTATTTTTGCTTAATTCTATAGCCTACTTTGTATCTTTCTGTACCAGACATGCCAGTATAAAACATTCCTCATTTCTTTATCTTTTACTTTCAATTGTCAAATACTTCTGAAGGTTCCGTGAAAGTCTTTGGCTGTGTTTTTTCTCATTTTCTTCTCAGTACTTGCGTTCACATTGTGCAGTATGTGTTTTTAAAAATAACCAGCAGAGTCAGGAGGAGGGCAGAAAGAGTGGTGACAAAAAAACTGTCAGTTGTTAAAAGTATGCCAGGTTTGAAGATGGGAAAAGAAATGTCACAATTGCAAGCACAAAAAAATACATGGATGTCCACCTAAACTGGATTCAAGAGGCTCACTGTAAACTAGTGGAACTGCAGAAATGAACAGATCTGGTGGAAGAAAATGTTGACAGGACGACTATGAAGAGTGTACTCCACAAAGTTGGCTGTAATCGAATTGTGGCGAAAGGAAAGTCTGTATACAGAAGGCCAGAAATGTTTTTTTGTAGTTTCCCAAAAGAAATGTAGAAGGTGAGTCAGTGATGAGACCAAAACTGAATTCTTATGGTCCACATTTAAGACACCAACATTTCTCATGTCAGTCATGGTGGTAACAGCATCATGCTGTGAGAATTATTCCTTCTGGAGTGACCAAAATATTGGTAATAATTAATAAGAAAATAGATTTAGGTAAATACAACGACAGAGTGTAATACAAGGTGAAAGTTTATTAGAGAATGACAAACGGGAGAGTTCACCTTCTGGCAATGAAGCCATACAAGGAAATGGCTTAGATCAAATTCATTTAATTAGACTAGTTTAATGTAAATACGGACTAAAACTGGAAAAGTTTATAGATACTTTCCATTCATTCTGATTGAACGCGAGTTAATTAGCAAAAATGAAGACGAAAAATTCAATATCCAGATACTAAAAGTTGATGTGTTTTTCCACCACATTTTATTCCCTTAAAATTTCTAAAAGTTTATGGGTGTGGCATAAAAAAAATTTAAAGGTTCAAAGAGGTATACATAAGTACAATACAACTCCAGAGACAGTTGTTTTGACTACTTAGGCATAATTGTAATGATTTACAAAATTCTAAAAAGAATATGAAAATAGTTATGCACTAGACTCAAGAAGTAGACTGAAAATAAACAGCGTAAGTCCAAAGATAAACTTTATCAAGTGAATGCAGTAGATGATGACCAGAACAGTTACAATCTGGTGTTTTGTAACTTTCAATGTTTGCTAAATTGTTAGCAAACATTGTTTGTTTGAATTTAAGTTTTTTCTTCATGCAAATTCATTTTTCTGAAAAAAATATTAGTCCTTGTATCCTGAAAATCTCCATTTGATTTGGGCGCCAAACTTAAATTGAAAATTAAGTTTGATCTGATCGTATTGATTTAAGGATCCTTTGCTTAGAATCCCCCTTTAAAGTGATTATCAAAAAAAGCTTTGATTTTCATACAAAAGTTGCCAGGACTAAATACTTCAACAGATGTGAGACTTTGCGACAAAAGGAAAACAAGATTTTATGCATAAAAATATCCTGTTAAAGTTCTAGTTTGCACCTCTCCTGTCTGCCTTTATTCCACACCAGTTTGCAGATTAACTAACATCTTCATTAACATTAATCTCTCTGGCTTCTTTTCATAACCATAAAAAAAAAAAAAAAACAATAACAAAGAATGATGATGGCCAGTAATCTGTTGCCTTGGTAACATATGTCGGCCCTGCTGGGGGTACACGATGGGGGCTGAGGGGAGGGTTCAGTTTGAGCATGTTTTTCAGGCCATTCTCCAGGTCAATAACTCCATTGTGGAGGGATGGAAAGCGGGGGTTCTGCTGCATGCTGCTTTAAAGCGTATCCTCATCCAAATAGACAGACCCCACACAGCAGTGGGCCAGTTACACAAATTGTTCACAGTAGTTAATTTGTTAACTGGCAGAAAATGAACTGAAAAACGAAGGAATTCTATTCAGCTGCCAAAAATGTTCTCAGACAAAAAAAAATCTGGTGCTACTTTCAGTTGCATTAAATTAATTACTTCTATCAAATTTCTCTCTTTTCTACTCTGCTATGTCTTGAGATGCAATAGATGTCTTTTCCCATCAGATGCCCAATATGCCTAAGATGTATGAGATGTCCAAAATATATCGTTTTAGACAGACAAGACTGTCATACACCATAAAATGACTTTCATTTATCAGATATTTCAGCATGTGTAGTATATATCAATTAAAAACTGAGTTTCTTTAATTCAAAACTAAAAACCCACTTGTTAAGAGTTGATTTGAACCATAATAAATAAAACATTTTGATGGCACTCAACAAAATGTAATGTTTGTTCAATTGTTAATATTAACTTTGCAATTTTGTGTTTTTATGACGTAAAGCACTTTGAACTGCCTTGCAGCTGAAATGTGCTGTACAAATTCAATTGATTGATTGATTGATTGATTGATTGAATGATTGAAACAGACATTTTTATGACTTAAGAAAAATCTTGGTAATTTTCAGTGACAGTTTTTTTTTTTCTTTAAATTGCTTTCTGTCTGGCAAGCTCAAAAAAATACTCAATTTTTAAAAATTGCAAGTGAAATTCCTCTGTCTGTTTTTGCAAAATATTATTTACAGCCCATTTTTGATACTTTGGTGATGATTGCATATTGTTGCCTTCCTAACATAACGGCCTACGTCATTTTGTGTCAAAAGAGATATTTTTTGTCGAAATCAACTTTTGGAAAGAAAGTGGTGGTGATTTTTTTCTACGCATGTAAATACTAGATGAAAAGATCACATAAAACAAAAATATGAACGCATAGCACACATCTATTCTTATGACATCATCATCCCTTTATTTGACAGATTTTGAACACCGAAGGCAATAAATGATCTGATTCATGCACCTACATTTTTGGCAATACAAACTGAATTTATGATTTGACCAAAAGCCATGTGAGCTTTTGAAAATGTTATTTATGTGATCACTGATCACATAAAGGGGGTGATCAGTGATCAGTGAGCTGAGACTGGTTATTTGTGGTCAAACAGGCGCACATCAAATTCCATATCAGCTGATTACATTTTAACTCAATAAAGCCTTTCCTAACGATTGCAGTGTGATAAAAGCTCATGAGTTTAAAAAAAAAAAACACAAAAAGTTACAATTTTAGTTCTTGTTAGACCATATATCAGCCAACGTAAACTAAAAGGTGAAATGTCTTTGGTTTTCATTCATATGAAAACTTTAGCTGTCCTGGATGGAGCTGTTGACAGATCTATATTAACTTATTCTACTCTTCTTGACTTTCATTCTTGTAGAAAATACACATTGCCCAGTCACTTTGTGATTAGTTTTGTTTCTTTCCTTAATAATACTCTAGGTCCCATTAGTTTTGTGTATTCTCTTTGCTTCCTTTCTTGAAAAAAGTACCCCTGGTCCAGTGTTTCAGTGTTCAACTGTGTCTCTTTCTTGGAAGGAGTCACTGACAATAACGTTGTGTACTATGAAAACATAGAAAATATTTGGTCCAGTGCTTCTGTCTTTAGATTTTCTCTTTCCTAGACAGAACTAATGAAATTTGCAGAAAATAGCCAAGCACTATCTCTGTTTTCCATCCTATTTACAGTTTACTGAGGTTCTTCTGTGTCTCCTTTCAGTACAGAGCCACTGACAGAGCTGTTGCTGCCATTAACTTTGTGTACCTTGATTTTGTTTTGGTTTACTGTTTAAAGTACTGCTGGTCCAGAGTCTGTGTATTCTTCCTGTCCTCTCAACTCCCTGTCGCACTAGACGGCTGCTAACACAGAGAACGATTCTGTGACTGTACTGTATTTTAATTAGACTCTATAGATTATATGTAATTAAATATTCTCACTTCTGACAAGATAGTAATGAGTTGGAGTGATCTGAAATAAACATGGAGCGATTGAGATTTTATTTAAATTGTGTTGCGAAGAGCCATGAGATGGCATGTTGGTATATTACTGCAATGTAGATAAATTGAAATGAACTGAACGTGATTATTATTTATCTTACAGATGTTTATCAGCATCCCAGGACCTGCAGACAGATGTTAACACTGATTGAGTCCTGATCACTGTGATAAGAGTCTTGCTGAGTTATTACATGATGTCACCACAGTCCATGCACCAATAAGAATAACACAATTGCAGATTTTTTTTACTTTCTTTGAGTCAAGCATAAAAAAATAGGGAAAATAAATGCAAAGGGTTTTGTAGTTTCAGCATTACAAAATAATTCAGAAGATGCAAATGATGACAACTTAACCTTATACAAAAACCTAAGGGCGACCAATGGTGAAGGGGGTCAAAGACATTTTTCTTTGTCTTTGGGGAGGATGACCATTGTGGATATTGGGTTAGCTTTAAATGTTGGCTTCAGTAGAAACATGAACATCTGCCTGCTGCTGCTGCTGCTGCTGTTGACGCTACGACCACATCCCACCCTCTCCCCTCCACTCCCTCTCAGCACTCACCTCCTCCAGCAGGTAGATGGTGTTCCTGCAGTTGATCATCTTGGAGGTGAAGGAGGAGGTGGTGGGAGAGCTCCAGTCCTCCTGAACCTCCTGCACGAACTCCGACACAGACACGCACTCCGGCATGGTGATCCTGACAACCCCGGAACACAAAGGGCAGAACCGGGACAGTCGAGCGCAGTCCGGGACTGACTGAAGGTGGACAGCAGGCGCAGGGCGCAGAGTCAATGAACAGATAAATAAATAATCTGTAATAATTAAAATATCTAGGTTGGGGAATGTTCACACGCTCCTTTTCACTCGGGTATGTAAAGCAAAATGATATTTAATGGGAGATGTGCTGTAATCAAGGACCTGCTCAGTTATTCTGCCTCAGTGTGACCGAACCGCTGCATCAAACGCCTCTTTTCTCCGAACAAAAGGTGGCTCAGTCCATGCAAAGCATAAATCCCAGCACCACAAACTTCACAAGATCCCTCAGATGTTAATGCTGTCGCTTCTCTGCTGGGTTAAAGCTAAAACAGCCTTCATCTGATGAGCGTCTTCATTCAGAAAAAGGAAAAAATCACAAAAGCGCTCTGCTGTCCGTGTGCGAACCGGCTGACAAAGACCTGGAGGCGATGTGCGGAGAACGGGACCAAGCGGACCCAGAGAGCGGGTTCGGATAGGGGGATCAAACCAGTCTCAGCTTTCCCGTCCAGCCCCGCCGTCATTTCTCTTCAGCAGCATCTAATTTTCTTTTCACCGCTTTTGCTCCCTTTATTGAACCCGCATGGAGAGGCGCGTTCACGGTGAACAGCGGTGGAGCCCTCTGTCGCGGTGGCGCGCACTACTGACCGAGCCTTACACTGGGTGCACTGGGAGAACTGGGAATTTCAGGCCCCATCCTAGTCACAGCAGCTTCATGTTATTACAGAGCTCCCTTATTTTCAAAGAGAGCTCTGAAATGTGCCACTTGAAAACGAGTCAAAACCTTTCTAAAAGCTGGATTCTAACCAAAACAGCTTCTGTACAATTTTTTTTTTTTTTAATTCACAATTTGAGGAACTATTGTGTTCAATATGTCGTGACTACATTAGCGTCCCCATTAAGAACACTTGTTACAGAGGTTTAGTCGTTTAATGTTCGACCTGCAACATTATGTTCTGTTTCAAAAAACTTCAAGAATCTAAAATTCTAAAACAAAGTGTAAATCTACAGATGATTCCATAATCTAGGGATTTTCACCATCTGGCATTGGGGATGAGACAAAAAAAGCAGGGAAGGACAAAAGACGCTTTAGAAATACTTATTTAATATCCATATGGTGGCTGAATTCAGTAAAATCACAAAGTCAGTGTGTACGCGTGAACAAGACAAATGTAAACACTGTATATGAACTTAAATAAATCACAGCTAAACAATAAATAAATCTAGGGTGTACTCCCATTATATCCCTCATGGTAGATTATATGATTCTGGGGAACATTCTTTTAATAATAATAATAATAAATTTAATTATTGAGAAGTGAATTTGACATTTAGGGAGTGTTAGTTTTCCTCCTCACACTGAAACATTCATGTTTGTTCTCACATGATCAGAGCGCCTCCTTCTAGAGGCCAGGTGACTCACCAACCCTTGGAGTTATCCTCTAAAACAGTTTGTGATCTTAAGCATAAAACGAAACCGTTGTTGGCAAATGCTTCATACTCGTCATCTGACATCATTTCCCTTGTAGCGTCTGAGCCAAAGAGTCCCACACTGAACCAGTGTTGCCAGTCTCAGAGGAAATAATCAGAGCAAACATCTGGACAGTAAACAAACTATTTGTAACTTCCTGTTGCACCAATAGAGGACAAGGATGAAATTTGACTGTAGAGTCTTGCTCTAAGTTTGATTCTTTTCACCATTTGTTACCAGAGGACAACAAATGGGTCGTTCCAGGAGTATAAAGACAACAAAAAGCTGGAGGGGGTAGCAAAAGTATTGTTACCTTTGAACATTTTCACATTTTGCTATGTTTTGAGTGAAAAAAAAATTCAAGTTTTGTTTACAGGGGATTATTTAATTGACTGATTCAAACTAGGGCATAACTGTGAAGTGAAAGAAAATGTTTTACAAACATAACTTGAACCTGATGCCCGAACCAAAATCTACTGCAGCCAATTACCTTCAGAAATAAATAACAATGTTAAGTAAAATCCAGCTTTAGGCAATTTAACCTCAATATAAACCCAGCTGTTTATAAATGTCTCAGATGTCTATTAGAGAACATTAGTGAACATGCAAGAAAACCAATGAGCTCAACGAATACGTCAGGAATAAAGTTATGGAAAAACCTAAGGCAGGCTTAATCCAGCATTTGAGTAAAGGAAAATTTTTTCTTTGGCGGAGCAGCAGAGAGTAGCCTTGAACTGAAACTCTGATTTTTTAAGAAGAATGCAAAGAAAGAAAGCAGCTGTAAAAAAGAAGCCACACAAAGTTCTGTTTGCAATTTGCCAGAAGGGGACAGAAGACAAGAGAATGAAGAAGATCTTGACCAGGACTCTCTTGAAAAAGAGGGTTTTAATCTCAATGGAGTTTTTTAACCTGGTAAAATAAAAGATAAATGAAAAACAAAAAGACTTTTACAAATTTTATTCTATTCTGACTTAATCTGGAATATTTTATTTAGTCTGTAAAGTCGTTATAGTCATACCTCTAGAAGCTTTCAGTTGTAACTTTAGAAAAGGATGGTTAAAAAATAAACTAAAGTGGTCTGAATAAAAGAGGCCATCCACACTTTTCAGCTTTTATTGGTTAACAAAAAGCTGTCATGAACATATATCATTTTCTATTGCACATCAAAATTATCTTTGTATTTGTTTATCACATCAAATTTGTTTAAAATATATCAATAATTATGATTGGAACATGAAAAAAGGTGGAAAAGTTCAAAGGGCAGCCCATTCACCATTTCATCGAATACGAAAAACCTTTTGAAGACTCCTGTAAATTTTCTAAAAACACAATGAAAAGATGACAAAACTAGATTTATCAGTCTGAGTTGTTCTTGTAATGGAGTGAGCTGGCGATTGATATGCTGAAACATGCTGATATGATGAATTGGTTACCCTTTGACGAAATAAAAACATAACATGTTGGGCCCCACGTGAATGGGACGCTGTCGTAATGAATGACCTTTTAGTGAAAAAAAAGCACAGTGAAGTGCCCACTCAGTGAAGATCATGAGATGTATTCTGTAATCACTGTCATGACAGTCAGAAGTGAACGGGAACTCATTCTTGATGAAGGTTAATTGTGAAAAAAAGTAACGTTAACTGTTTTGATGATATTACATCCACGTTTTCCTCAAAAAACAGTTTTATAGTTATTTGTGAAAGTGTTGGTTTTGGTCAGCATTAGTTCATTTTCCATCTGTGTTTGAATATTCCCATGCATCTGAATGTGCAATTTCTTGATTATTGTACTCTAGCAAGTAATCAATGCCTTCCTGTCATTTTAAAATAATAAATCATTTTACTAGTAACTGTCTAATTTCCACCTTCCAAGCCACTGATAGAGGTGGATGAATAAATATTTACTAATTTATTCAAAGAAACAAATTTAACATCCTTATTTAAAAAAAAAAAATCACAAAATCTTTTTAATTGTAAATCAGTGCATTAAATTAAATATTTTTTCTATATATAGCATATATCTGATATGTTTTTTAAAATATAGACAGGAACATCAGCATAACTAACATGTGAGGAAATACATCACATTTTACTTAAGAACAACTTTATTTTTCTAAAACTTGAAGTAATCACTGTCTAGTAATTGGCTGTGGTGACAGATTATTCCAGTACTGAACAAATTCCTGATGATCAACTTCTATCAATTTCAGTCAGTATTGTAGTGCAATAAGGTTAAATATATCAGTCTGAGAGAGAAACCTGAAGCTATTTGGAGTTTAGCACAACGCAACAGTGAGTCCCAGCAGGTTTCTTCATCCGTTGACGATGAGGGAGCTGATTTCTCCTGGCAGCGTGTAAACAATCAGGACAAGGAAGAGCGTCAGGATGACGAGGATGACCAGGGCTATTATGTACTTCTTGTAGTTTTTCCAGATTAGGAAGACAAAGGTCTTCATAGGATTGATGAACCAGTTGAAGCTGGTGGTAGGACGGCTGCAAAGACAAAAAAAAAAAAAAAAGCTTTTGTCAGCAAACTCTAAACCAGTAAAATCTAACATTAATGCAAACATTAGCTTCTGTTGCAGCATTTATACATGGGTCTCTGTGCAGTTTACATGACAGGAAACAAATCCCCCAGATTTCAGCTCAAATTCCTAAAATGGTACAACTAATGAAAAAAAACATTTATTGACAGGCAAAGAAAAACTTCAACAGATAACAGTAACAGATATACTTTGAAAAGAATAAGACTCACATCTAAGTTTGTATTTTACCAAGAACATCTGATTACCAAGTTTTACCTGACTTATTGAGTCACAGGGAATAATTCTATATTTAATGAAAACGGGGAATCTTGAATTTCTAACTACAAAGCTTAAAACTAAACTGCTGAAGGAAGCCCTGTCAGCTAACACTGGCCCTGATACAACTTTACTGTGAATCAGCATGAGACAAAATGTTCTAACCTCAGACTTCACCACACAAAGCTCTCACATGTCCTCAAGCCTTTGTACTTTTTAATCAGATTTGAAGACACACAAATGACACTTTTTCACTTTAAATAGCACCCTAACTTGGCTTCTCGAAATAATTAAACATAAACCATTTAGGTGGTTAAAGTTTTATTTGTTAAAGACTTAAACTACATTGTTTCAAGGTTTGATCTAATTTTAGTAGGCCAGGAACTCAGATTTTCTTCATGTTGAAGCGTCAGTCTTTACAAGGCAGCCAAACTGAGCTTGTAAAGATTCAGACTTCAGTTAGTAATACAAACTGATCACATCGTACATGATACCTGTGGGCACAGCAGGACATTTGTCTGACGTATTCTATGTCAGAATATTTCTGAAGCATCCTGGAGATCATTTATGAAGAAGAACAGAGAAATAAATTGCCTGATTTTATAGCTTAATATTTCTGAAACCAAGATTAAAATGTAAAAACAAAAGATGGAAAAAAATCAGTTTGAATAGAGCAGTCACAATAGATTTTTAGCTGTTGTCCTGTCTAGTTTCATACAGCACATGTTTTATTATTATTATTATTGTTGTTGTTTTAGCACCTTGTGATCATCTTTTACAGGATGCACTTCCATTGAATTGTGTTCAATAATTTCAGATAGGATTTAGATTGGAAGTAGTTTTTTCTTCTCATAAGAGTTTCCTTCAGACCCTAAAATATTATTCATGTGTTAACAGTATTAGTGGTTCCTTAAGTTCTTAATTCAACATAAACAACTGCTTTTTTAATAACTAGTTTAGTCACAAAACCTTTTTAGGCAGTGCTATCTTAATTTTACATATGTTTTGCATTGTTAGACAGTCTTTATTTGTTGGAGGAGAAGGAAAAACAGCTCTTGATCCAAAAAGCAGCAGCTCCTCTGGAAGCCTGAAAAATGGCTACTCATACTCAAATATGAATATAGTCAGGCAGCATTCTCATTTTTGTCAGTTTGTGCAACCCTGATCTTCCAATTTAAAGCCCATATTTACTGCAGCATTTATATTATTGACATGTTTGTGTGTGACTGCATGTTACTTTGGTTTTTCCAGAGGTTCTGGCTCTTTGCGTCCACGCCCCACAGGATTCGCCTCCGCCTGCTCCAACGCCACCAGCTGAAGCTCCGCCTCCACTTTTCCCTTCACAGAGACAATTGGAGCATTACATATGTCCAACCTTAGCTATAAGTAGTTGCAGATGTATTGCATCAGTAACTGCAATAATAAGGTCAGTCTGCTGAAGATCTAGTCGTAAGAGTTTCAACATCCCTTTGCTTTTAAAATACAACAGCTCTTCAGTGTTCATGTTTAAATTAATTTCAATAAGCACGATCAAATATCAATCTCTTTTTTTACCATTAACAAGTAAGTATTGCCCAAACTGTCAGTGTACTGGATGTCTTCTTTGCTCATCTGGCTTCTTTTGTCCTTGGTCTTTTTCTTCTTGCGTCCCTTCTTTTCAGCGTCTATTTTCTCCTTCTCCTCCCTCTCGAAGTCCTCAGCCGTCTTCAAGCGGACCAGTGGCCACCAGCCCTTCATCTTTTTAGCTCGAAAGATGGAGAAGCGAGGACTGGCCTGGTCCATGGCCATTTCAATCGTACATTTGCTGGACGTCTTTGCCGGTCGCACCATTCTGCTGAGGGAAAGCTCTATGGACCCTGAAAGAGAATCAGAACATGGATGGTGATACTTTTCATTGCATATGTACACATGATAGGATGCAGACATTTAGGACTCAATTAAGCCTGAATATGTGGAACAAAACTAAGATATTGACAGATATAATTATCAGACACAAAAATTATGGTGATATTTTACTTTACTTCTACTAAATTCTTCTATAACTTTCAAACAATGTTTCAATTAAATATTTGGCCAAAATTTTTTAAACTCTCAAAGAATGCAGGGCATAATTGCTTTGTGAATGAAATCTGCCTGGGTAAAAGTAACAGAGAGCAACTCAGAAGTCACAAAGGCTCTAAATATAATGTAATATGTCTCAGTGAAGATAAAAATTGTAACATATCGCTTCTGTGTGTAATTAATAATTGAGTCACATATAATGTCACTAATTAACAACTAGAAGTAGTAATTGATGTGTCTATTATAAGTGTAAGTCTTAGTTGCTAAAATCCAAAGAAACAAAATCCCTGAATCATAAAAATCACACAGCATTTCGGTAACATAACCTGGATTTAACCAGAATGTGAACTTGCTAAAAAACAAAAAAGCTTTAGTGGAGTCAGGCATGGACTTAAAGTGCCATTTCATCATGCTAAAATATGCATGTGACAAATTGGACATGCATGATGGGGATGTCTTCGCTTGAGCCACCTCTGTAACAACACCAAGAATGTAACATTGTTGTTAACCAAGTTAAAAAAATCTTTGAAATATGAAAGAATCAAGCAATTGAGTGGAGAATTGCCTTTCACTTGGAGCAGAATAAAACCTGTCTTGCATCAGATTTTGATCTGTTGTCTTTGTTTTTCATGAATGTCAAAGTGTGCTGCCTTAAATTTTTCTATCACTTTCAAGGTATTTCCATAGTTCTGAACTTTCACCAGGCTAAATATGATTTTCTCAGACAACAAAGAGTTTTTACCACTTTAGTCTCACCTAGAAAGTCATTGGCTGAGATGCGATCGTAGTCCCACACCTGAAGCGTCAGAACAGCCGGCTGGCGAAACTCCGACTCCTCCAGGGAAAAGATGGACTCCTTCTTTTTGTACACCACTTCTTTCTACAGGGGCAGAAAGGGATTTTTTAGTTGTACATTATAATTATTCTTTGTATTTAATATATTTTCAAATGCTTGTTTGTGTTGTTTCTGCAAACACTTGAGTTATTTCAAACTATGAACCAATTTGAAATTGTTTAGTTGAGTTTATTCATGTGTGACAAAAGGTTTGTCACACATGAATCTCCAGATTTTTCAGTTAAGCAAAATTTACCTTCAATACTCTGTTTTCTTGATTTCTAACGACAGATAACGTCAGGATAAATTAAGTATCCCAGCTTTGTAATACGGACCTTAGGATTAACATGCATGTACCTCAGTGGGAAGGTAATCAAACCTAAAAACAAATCTCCAGTTGAAGTTTCCTTCTCCAGTCAGGGAGTTAAAGTGGACATCAGTTTCCTGTTTATCTCCTTCCAGGCCTTTTATCCAGCTACAAAAATAATAAAAGAAATGTGATGGTCAGACTGCGTAAAGCTGGACTAACTGGTCCGACATTGCAGACATGTGTTTTGAAGTGTAAGTCTAACCCCTTAACATAGATATCAGAAGACGGGTCGCCGGTGAAAGGGTTGACATCATCCAGAAACACATCATCGGTGTTCCAGATGATCACACGCAGCTCAAACCTGTCACAATCAAAACAAGAAACAAATGTGAACTATTGTAGTTTTCTTTGTAGCCTGTTGATTTACTCTCAGTTGTATGTCCACCTACAGTTCAGGTAGACGAGGTTTTATGTCAACAGCAGGCGGAGCTGGGATATCGGTGGGAAACATGTCCACCCACATGTGAAGATAACCCTGCAATATGCAGCAGACATAAAAACGTTGTTGAAAGCAACCGTTTGCACCAGATGCAGTGACTTGTTCTTTATTTTTGCATGGTGGACGTTTCTGAACCTGAGGGAGTCCAGGATTGTCCTGGTTCTGCAGGGACCGGATCTCCACATGTTCTGGAACCAAAGGAACGGCTCCAGGGAGGAACTCCCTCATCTCGTCCCAGCGCTGCAGCACATTCAGGGATGCATGCTCCTCTATCTCTGCCTCTTCCTCTGGAGACCGCTCATTCTTCTTCAGCAGACCTGATAAAAATAACAATGCTTCTTTCAGAGCTGCTGTTAAAATAAAGAGTTAAGACATTCAGTCTGATTAGAAATCCAGCATATCATATTTTCAAAAGTCAGGCATTTGTCAGTGAGCTGAAAAGAAGTTTCCTAGGTTACTGAAAATAGACCTGGAGTTTCTGTGGATGTGCAGTAGATGTGCAAAAGTGTTAGAGATAAATACCAAATGACTCAAGGGTTTGATTCCAGCGAGAGATCTCAGAATGCATTGACTCTAAAGTGGCTATGCAAAAAGCACATCACTCTTTTCAGATCTTTCTTTTCTTCTTTTTTGCATAAAAAGTGCACACCATGTCTCTTTTTCCTCTCACTTTAAAATTGTGTGCTACTTACTGTTATAAGTGAGGTGAGTGTAAAAATAAGTTCATACTTCTACCCACTCGTAAGTACACGTAAGTATACTTTACTACTTTCTTCTTTTGTTTTGTTTGCTTTTGTTTTAAATGTATTTTGCTTGCTTTGTTTATTCTTTTATTACACTATGTTCAATAAAGTCAAACTACTACTACTATTGTTAACCTGTTGCATAAAATTCCAAGAAAATACATTGAAGTTTCCAGTTGTCACTTGGTATGAGCACTTTTGCAAGGCGTTGCTTCAAAGGAAACTTTTTAAATGGAAATTATAAATGCAAAGACCTAAATAATAATAAAGAGCAAAAGTAAAAGTTATTCACTCTTTTACCTCCCAACCAGATTATGATAATATATTAATATGTTGGTGAATCTCTTTACATTACATTAACAACTATTTTAATTGTTACACAAAGCGTAGCATATAACTTTACTGTTTACTTTTAAAAATGAATTGCATGCATGATAATCTTTCTGAACATATCCTCACCACATCCACATCCAGGTTAGACAAAAATGTTTCAGAAACAATAACAATCTGATTCTGCTTTTCATTGTGACTTATCTTGTCTGCTTTGCAGTTGATTCAAGTTGAAAATAACACATTCATATATTGATTTTAGTAGTTTTTCTTTTTTCTCATTTCTCATCTTTATAATGTTTTTGCTATATTTCATTATATTCTTCTACCTTGATGCTTATTGTAATATCCTTAATTGTGTTTTCAGCATTCAAATAAATTCATATCAGTAACATAAAATTCGGCTTTCAGCAAGATATCAACCTGCTTGCTCCCACAAATGTACTTTCTATATATATATATCATAGTACTTCAAGATGTAAACTCTCTTACTTACTAACTGCACCTATTGAGATCTATTCTGTCTATTTATTTCAGTCTGTCCACCTTCATTTTCTGTCCCACCTTCAGGTACGGCATCTGGTGGTATTTTGAATATCATGCTGAGGACTTTGACTTCAGACGTTCTGTACTCTGGAGACGGGATGCCATTCTTCCTGCAGAGCTCAGTCAAGATTGTTGATGGTTTCTTTGCATCACGCCACTTATTGTAACCATCGCTTTGAAGGCAGAGAGAAAAGTACACATTGAATGAGTTATAGACATTGCACACTCTATTATACATGTATAGCTGTCAGGGTAAGATTTATCTTAAGTTTTAGCACTTCTGTGTGGTTTTGGTGAAAATGCATGGTAGTTTGGTCTCTAAAAGAGCAAAATGTTAGCTATATATGTCTTTGTTTGCGCTAATATGTAATTGAGTCTTGACACTAGCCTACAAAGTGATACTAACGTGTCATAGTAAAGAGCGAGACCGCATGAGGCCCGATGGCGGCTGTAGAACCGGTTTTCCAAATCAATCCGAGTCTCTCCAATAACATCATCTGCCCCAACCAGATCATGGTCCATGACGGTTATAACCAACTCCATCTCCAGGGGAAAAGACACTGTGAGTTCAAACACCCTAAAATAAAGAGTTGGACATTCAGACAGGCTCTAAGGCAGGCAGGGATCAGATAGGAGCAAGCTAACTGGGAGAAGGATAGAGAAACTGACTCTCCAAATATTGGGTTGAGCTGTTTGGGGATGTATCGATCTTTGGAGTCCAAGCATTGATCTCCCACCTTCACAACAATGTAAGGGTCAGCTTTACCGTTCGGGTCAGTGGGAGCCAAGCTGGTGGCCTGTAACACAAACCTGAATTAGATGTTGAGAAGAGAACATGGTACCAGCTGATGAATAACTAATTCAAATATGGGATTTGATGCAGAGTTTGCACAGTACGTGAGTGAGAGACAAAAACAGACCAGTACCTTGACGATGTAAACTCTGACCAAAACTTTGGCAGGTGAATTTTTAGGAATTCCATTGGTGATCTGACAGGTGGTGTCATTTCTATCTTCCACATTGATGGGATAAACCAAGAAGGAACCCTGTGGAGGAAAAGCAGGAAACAATAAAAAGCTATTCTACAGAAACAGTCATAAATAAATCAAGAGCTGCATTAGCATCACCTTGTATTTTCCCATCAGCCTCTCCTCATCACCCTCTTCACTGTCCTCAGTGATGGCTTGGCCTTTACAGAGGGGGAAGATCCGAAGCCAATCCTGAAAGTCACTGAACTCTGACTCCAGATCGCCCTCATACAGCTGAACACAAACAACGTTGTCCCACTAAATAACTTGTTTTTGAATTATTCAGGAAGTATTCAGTCTAATATATGTATTTTTTATTTTACTGCCTCATAATTAATAGGTAAACTAATAAAGAATTTCCCCTATATTCTCTGATGGGCTTTGTGTCACAATTTTGTCAAGACTGCAGTTATTCCTGTTACTTGTGCAACTTTTTCTACCACACTTTTTTCTTCCACTCAACTTTCCATTAGTGGATTGAGCAACTTTCAATTCAACAGCCTTATCATAGAGTTTAAAAGCAGTTCCAACATTTCCAGGTTGAGTGTGTTTTCTTGTGAGACTGATAGTTTACTTAAATTACTTTTTGATTTTTTTACTTGGAAAATAATAAAAACTATGACACCTATAAAAACTGAAAATGTAATTAATGAGATTTTCTCTGTATAAATCTCAAGGACAGCAATAGAAATAGAATCCATTTAAAATAGGTCCTAAGTCTGCATTAGATGTGTGAAAATTAAATGCAGATGACTATTTATTATGAGTCTGTAATTGTTTGATAAAACATTAATTAAACGTTTGAATAGAAACCTAATCTTTGGAGTGGTGAAAATCATTCAAAGCTGACTTTTAACCAGACTGCTTCTCAACATCTTTTAGTACTGATCATGTCAAAGAAATGATGAGTGCCTGTCTTTTACTGAACATTAAACAAAACTTGAAAGATTAAGGTCTATTGAACACCTTTACTGTGGCCATCTTTTTGCGTTTAGGAGGCTCAATCTCATCCACATCAGCTTCTTCCTCCTCTTCTTCAATGTTTGCCATAGTCAGATTTACTCCATCTGTTCAAAGCAGAAAAGTTTTCTTTTAAAATACTTCAAAAATTATTCTACAAAATATACCTTTTTATCATCCTCTTTTTATCTAATCATATTATAATATCCCTGTTAGATATTCACATTGACTCCTACTCACTGGCAGCAATAAAAACTTAATCAAAGAAATAAATATGGCTGAATTTTGTTCTTTGAGGAGGATAATGTTCAAACCTAGGTTTATTCACAAAACACATAAACAAGAATGTTTTTAATAATAACTAAACTGCATAGTCCCATATCCATTTTTTCCTGTTTAAAGTTGGGTCAAATAAGGAGAAAATAACAACCTGGCAGGTTGTTCATCAGTTCTGAGTTAATCTGTACCTGTCTCTGCTTCTTCCTCCATTTGTTCTCTCTCTGCAGCCTGCACACAGGAACACATCATAACAGAGAAAATTATTGAATGCATCAAGCACAAAATAAAGAATATTTTCTGACAGGTTCTTCAGAGATTAAACCATCTCTGTTAATTTAATCTCCTTAATGAAAATATAATACTTTATTGTTCTCCTTTGAGTTTGTTGGTTAAAGACCAAAATGATTCATAAATCAGTGTTAGGATCATTAAAGAGGCACAAAAGTTTCCCTGAATGGGCAGTAGACATTTATTCTGAATGTATAAAGAAGTATCGGCAATACCTTTCAATGTTATCATGTCATCTTTCCATTCTGTGTTTTATGTTTACATATGTAAGTATATAGTGAGATTATATTTTTGTTTTATAGTGGGAGCTGTCAGATCTGTTTACTTTTTAATGGTAGAATTAAACTAAAATTTATTGGACTTTTATGTAATTAACCAACATAAAGTCATATATATTTTTGATGTAAAGGAAAAATAATGCATGACTTTAGAAAATAAAACATATATAAATATAAACATTTCATAAAAATAAAAACTGGAGAAATGTGAGACTGTTTGACCGCATGGTCTTTGGCTGTAAAGATGCCGTTTGTTCACTGATATTCTCTAGAAAAAGATGCTCAACATTTACAGCATGCCAAAATTTTTAGATTTTTATTGAAATCCATTTACTTTTTTCACATTTTTTTCACAGTTATGCATTACTTGCTGTTGGCATTTTGCATAAAACTTGCACAAAATATGTAGATGTTTATGGTTGAAATGCAAGAAAATGTAAAAATGTTCAAGTGGCAGTAAGACTTTCACAGGACACAACATACTGAGACAGACCAGCGGGGTGATCTGTGTCTCACCAGTTTCTCCAGTTCCTCCAGTGATGCATAGTACTTGGACCACCAGTCCAGCTCCTCTTTCTCAGGAGCCTCTTCCTCCAGCTCCTCCGCCTTTCTCTTCAGCTTCTTCAGGGGAGCCTAACGGCATTTACATCAACCAGAAGAGTCAGCTAGCCAGACTTTTGTATTTTATTATGGGCAGCTGAAACATAATGTTTTGCTGTTGTGTATCTCATAAGCAGAGCAGAGGGAGATTAATATACTCACATTAACTATCTTCATGGGGTTAATGGGTATTTTTGATTGTTTGACTGGCAATCCACTGAGTCTCATGTTCTTCACTGAAGTCAGAGGGTTTATCTTCTTTGAATTATGCCTCACTTGAAATAAGCACATACAAAGCTTGTTGAATCTGGGCAGTGCAGAGCAGCATGCTGCAGTGGAACATTATTCCACATTAGAACAGCTTAAAATTCAACTTTTTTGGAAAATATTGTGATTTATTTTGCAGTTGAATATCATCTAGCTCAACCCCATACAATCCATGATAACCACATTCATCAACTACAGTTATCGTCTCGTTCAACACATTGTAAGGCATCCTCCATTTAAAAGTACTTGGGATTTGGCACTAACCCACCAGATGCAAAAGCACTATGAAAAAACAGCAGTTATTTTAATTGTGGGTCTCAGAAGAGTTTCACAACCGGTGTTGTTCCACAGCAGCTGCAAAGAATAAAGTCAAACACTGGAAGAACTCTGAAAGACTATCAGAAACCTGACGTAAACCAATGTCAGTATAAGTATGGCTTGTTTAAAGTAAAACAGAATAAATCGGATGTGACTGAAAGCAGAGCAGATAACTGGTAGTGCATACTGAAATGACAAAATAGAAGAAATATTATTTCTTGTCCCTCAGTGGAGAAATCCATGCAACCAGCAGCAAAGTTGTAAGCAAGTAGAAGCGCACAGACTCACACAAAGTAAAGTAGGATATCAAAACTAAGAAAAAGGAGACTTTACAGGAAGGGCACAAACCTGTATTCCAAAAAAATACATATAGTAAATTCTAACTTGCTTGGCAGAGTTAACCACTTTTAATGCTGTTACCTTGTGTTTTTGGCTCTTTTTTTTGTTCCTCTTCCTCCCCTCCACTTTCCTGTGGAGCATAGTTCATGAGGTTCTGGACAACATGGGACCCAACCAGAGCAAGGTGACCGAATGCCCGATGCTCCACCACAAACACCGTCAGAGGAGGGTGGAGGTAGGACTGCTCTGGAAGCTCCTGATAGAACCAATGGCAGAAATCAGCTGGCTGTTCAGCTTTGTTCTCTAAACAGAATATCTGGTGCTGCAGCTACTGACATTCATCACAATTTATCTTAAATAAATTTAAATGCATTTGATGGTAACAAAAAAGAAACAGACCACATCAATGTAGCGGACCACTTCCTTAAAGTTCGGGTTGGTTTTGTAGTTCTGGATCTCTTCAGATTCCAGCTGCTGTCCTGCACACTCCACCCTCACCTGTGGCCGCTCCACCTCAAACAGCTGCACCCTCTTCAGCTCCCGCAGACCCCAGAACAGCACCTGAAAAAAGCAAAAACAAAAAACTGCAGAGAGTCATCATCTTTAAACATTAAACAAAATGTGTATGCTCTTACTAGCTCCACCTCGATTCTGAAGGTCTTCAGAACAGGTCGGACTCCCTCTGGAATGACGTAATGTTTCTGTTCATCGTCGTAGGTCAGCTCCTGAGGATCCACACTGACAGGGAGGCGGGGCTTCAAGGGGTTGGGTTAAAAAACAGATTTAAATATAGCAATATTACAATTATATAATAAAATAATCAAGTTAATAGCATCTACCATTCACAGACTTGACAAACTTCCGTTGTGTTCACCAGAGTGAAATTGCATATTCTAAGGTGTCTTTTAAAGTATTTACAACTGTTGAGCTTTTCATATTTTCTCAAATCTCAGTTTATTTTATTGGACTTTTGTGTGTTTGGCTAACACAGAAAACAGTCTATTTGGAAAATGTCTCTACGAGCAAATGGAGTACATCTAGAAAGTCCAAGCTTTTCCTGCTCTACTTTGAAAAATTGTTCAAATTTGGTGAGACTGAATAATTATATTTGTGAACATGAAGTCTGGCTATGGATACCCAATTAGATTTTGGTCCCAATTTGGTCCAAATGATGAAACTCGAGCATTTTCCCCTTCCATTTCACAATTATGCTCTACAACTTGTTGGTGTATCACATAAAAGTCTAACAGAGTACAATTATGCTTTTGGTTACTGTAACAAAATATGATGCAAATGTAGCATTTAGAGTGAGACTGATTGATTTACTAGTCTTACCTCTCCAAAAGCAGAGTAGTCGAGCTCAATGAGCTCAAAGGCAGCCAGCAGCTCTCCGGCGGGAACCCGGCCCCTGCTGACATCATAGAACTGAAGTCTGGGCTTTTCATAAAACTGCTCCACAGTTTTAAACTCAGGCTCTGCATAAGCTCGGCCCAGAGGCTTTGGACTGCCCTGCATAAACACAGAGATTCACAAACTGCTTGAAACCAAGTTGTCACTCTGCTGAGTTGTCCACATATTGGACAACTTGATTGATTTCACTGACTGTCTAACAGATTCGTCACTGATCTAGAGACTAAAATGAACAGGTACAACTTTTTCTCTTTATATTTATCACCTAACCCATCAACCATTTTCAACATGACTGATCTGGATTGTTTTCAGTTGAGTTATTGCAAAAAAGTCATTTGGACTCATGGCTGAACTGGGAGCAACTGTTTAACCTATAGAGCATCAGAAGAAAAGAGCTGTAGATTTACCATTGTGTCATGATCATAGATATTGATGATAATGAGAGGTGGGTCTTGCTGAAATTGCTCCTTCGTTCCCTCCAGCAGGACTTTGTCAAACAACAAACACTCACACCAGGAAGGAGAGAGGGTGTCTGACAACACCTGTACAAAGTCATACAGATACAGATCAAGTCATTCGGTGCCAGAGCAATCAAGACTTTTAAACCAGTAGAGTAGTGGGACATACCCTGGTGACCTGGCACTGCGTAGAGAAGACCACCTTTGCAAATGGATCTGACAGGCCGTCGTCATCTGCAGCCATAAGGCCACGCCCCTGGTAGAGGTGACACCGCAGCTGGAAGTACCTACTGTCTGCAGAGACAGAGATATTCAACGGTTCTCTAGAACAAGATTTCTGATTAAACTATATATCTCTTGTTTTCTGATGATCAGTTGACTCACCCTGGCAGGACAGACTGACAGGAAACTTTCTCCTTCCCTCCACAGGAAGTTGTGTCTGTGTTTCCTCCTCCTCTACCTCCTCATAGATTGGCATGAACTCTTCTGGTAGGCTGTTGATTGCCTCCTTACTGTACTTGGCAGGACCAAGCCACAGGTACACCTCCAGCTTTGCAAAGGTTTCACTTGGGGAGCATCCTGGAGACTACAGCACAATGAAAAAAACTACTCAAACTCCACAATATCATCTGCTCGCTATAGCAAGCAAATGATGAAAAAAAGATTTGGGATGTAAACCCTGTTTTAAACCTTAAGCATCACTAATGACGCAGTTTTAATACAAATGTTTTGCACTGTCTAGGAATCACATAATGTACAGCTCAAAGCATTTACACCTGGGCCTCCTTACTGCTTTGTTTGGATAACACTGACACCTATAAAAAGGGCAACTTTAAGATTATATGTAAAAGCAGACGGATAACCTTCATGTAGAGAGTGGTGATGCGGCCACAGTCCCGCCCCTTCTGCTCCTCCACCATTGAGAAAAGCATGGAGTGGGCAGGAATCCTGACGTAAGCCAGTCGTTTGCTTCCATTAAGTAACCAAAGAAAAGCATCTGGGATGGTGCTCTGGGGCTGCAGGTAAGAGATGTCAGCACTCAGTCAAGGAACGTCCAGTCTTTGTGGTGATTTGCAGTTTGCATGACCTTTCAGTGTTGCCTAACCTCTACAGCCAGTTGTCGAAGCTTCCTTAAGATTTTCCAGCTTTCCATCAAATGCTCTTTGGTTTTGTTTCTGGTAATCCTTCGCCTGACTCTGACTGCCTGTCTGGCTAGTACAACCTACAAACAGTAAAACAGTCAGTTAGAAACTGACAATCACATTGGCAGAAACAAAGCTGAGAATAAACTCACCAAATTCTTTTTGATAAACTCTCTCCTGCATTTATCTAGGCTGTTGGGACGGGACTGTGATCTCCTGTCTGAGAAAGCACTGAACTGTCTGACAAAGGAAGACACCAATCAGATGATAAACCAAATACCTTTCTAATTAACCTTTCTGATTGAAACTCACTTGCAACACGTCACCAGCTCTAGTAACGCCTCAGTCAAAATCTCCTTTGCTTTAATCTTCGGCCTCCGCAAACAAATTTCCACCTTATTGAGACCAATCTCCTGAAATGCGGAAGAAGAGCCTTGGAGACACTGAATGATTCATTAAATGTCATTTTTGAGAACAAATTCAAAGCAATTGACTCCCACCAGCCTGTCGGCCATCTTGTTAAGCCAGTTGGCCTGATAGAGACGAAAGCTGTGATCTTCAAACTGACTCCAGACATACAGACAAGGCTTTAGGTTTGTTGACGGGGCCTGAAGCTGAATACACTTAAATGACCTAAAAACAAGGAAAGAGACATACAGAAGCTGATAAACACGAGTGCATATAGTTGTAGGGCATAATCTGGTATCTCTCCAACAATCACTACCAATTCATTAATCCACCCACCCAGGTTAAATTATAATTTAATCTAGAGTTAAATTATAATTGGTCTTCCTCATCTGAGCATCACACATATATCATTCTGCAAAGAGTTTGTTTAATTCATCTTCATCCTTGATAAGCAAGGGAATAAGAAAATGTCTCATCTAATTTAACAATACTAAAAATTTGACTCCCAATAATTACAACTCTAAAAAACTCTAAGAGATTTTTAGAGTTGGTGCTGATCATTGCTCATCACAAATTTACATTACAAGTATGACAACAAACCTTTTGGAAAGAAGGTTTTTCTAGCTTAGAGTGGAAGTAATTTTTGAAGTTGGATAACTTTTAGAACATTTCCTGAATTGTGGGGGTGAAGCGTGTCTAAAGAAATGACCTCCTGGTTTGATTTTTGACCACGTACCTGTCATAGTCAGTGGGCTGGGGTCTCATGGCAAGAGACACAGATCTGTTCTCAGGTTCAGGATTCGTCATCTCCGCTCTGTCCAGCTCATCCTCCGACTCCAACAAACCGTGCGTTTCCTCAGTCAGATCTTCTCTGCTCCTCCTCAGCTCCTCCCTGCTCTGACTTTTCTTAGATCTCCCAACTCCCACTGCCTTACCATAATTTCCTGCCAAATACAAAATGATGAGAAGCCTCTGGGATTAGCTGTCAGAAAAGAAAACCAAAGCTGACTTCAACCAGACGGTGAATAATTAATAAGAAATTGAGTCTGTGCCCCATACACTGCAATAAATCCCAGTGCATAATGCATTAGCAATACAAAAAACATATATTATATTATACACAATATTTACCTATGGAGAGTTCAAAGGTTAGTGGTTTTGTTCCTACTGTCGGGTCTATCATTGTCACTTCAAACAAAGACGCAAACAGCAGAAACTCCTCCTTCTGTCCCAGAAAACCCTGAAGTAAACATAAATACATTGTGAACAGTAACAGATTTCACTAAGGTGTCACATAACTTCTATAATACAACCAAAAATATAACGATGTTCCAACAGTTTAATTCTGAAAATTGGAGTTAAAATGTCACTTACGCAAAAGTGAATTTAAATTTGAGAGAATTAAAACTACTAAAACTCATTAACCCTTTTTTGTACAGATTTTTGGTTTGTCTTTTTTATTCTTAATTGTAGTGTAAAATAATTGGAGATTAAAATGAATGAATCAAAATCAAGATAGATGGAAGCAAGAAATGTAATATTGTGTTGAATAAATAATTCATATATAAAGTTTACTAAAATTTATTTAACTTTATTCGACATTGTTTATTTTCCCCTTCTTTATTTAGCTGATTAACCCCTGAAAGCAATGATGGTACTTCTACCTTTTTATTCTTAAAGTTCCTTAACACGATTGTAAAGAGGAACAACATCAACAAACTAAACCAAACTGAAAGACCATACTGACCTCAGGCAGAGGATGGATCTCCTCAACTTCCACAGTGACAGACTCTGGGACCTCAACTCCAGCTTCTCCAGGCTCATCAGCTAATCCACTCTGAGTTGAAGTTGCTTTGGCAGCAAAAAGTACAAAAAATGTTTTAAGTAGTTTTTCTTTTCTTCTTTTTAGCCAATCAAAAGTGATAATTGCGTCGGCTATCAAAGATGGCCGATGACCCATTTCATACCAACATGTGAAAACTTTTGATGGGTAAAACCAGATGTGTTATAAAATCTCACCTTCCTTTTTTTCTTTCTTGCTACTCTTTTTCTTCTTTCGTCCAAACTTGCCAAGCGCTCCTTTCACCTTCAAGAGCCCATACAATAAAAGTATCACATATCCAAATCAAACAGTTGATAAAGCTGTTATTTACAACCACAGTATTTCATGAGTGATACCTTTACGGCTGCAACAGAGCCTGTATTTGTGGGGATGGCAGACGGAGAAGAATAAACATCCATGGAGAGAGCCAGGAGGATTCGACCTCGATAGAAGATCCCTTCACCCAAACCCTCATTTAAGGCCTGAAAAAATTTGTCTTTTTAAAATTATTTATTTATACCTTGACTACATTTTATATAATTCCTTTTTTACTTGAAAAAGATGGCTGAAAAAACCCTCTCACAACATAACTTGACCTTGTCAAAAAGTAACTATGTTTAACAAGTAGCAGCTTCTCTTGTTTTTCAGTAAGTAAGTAAATAAATTTTCAATTATAATGGCAGTCTCGTAAAAAATCAGCTAAAGTTTGATGAGTCTGACAAATTCTTACCCTTCATTCCATTTTTGACCAAGTTAAATTAATATACTTATGTCTATAATTTTCATGGAAATTTAACAGGGATAGGCAGCTTTAATTTAAATATGCCTCATAAACTCTTCATTCTTGCTGTAAATACTTATTTCATTTGAATGTATTTTACCTGGTGGACGTCTCCCAGGGTGGAGTTCTGTGGAGAACCATAAAGATTAACCCAACTTGGACCAAAGGTTGGATTAAATCCTGCAAGGGAAAATGGGAAAAAGTCAGGAGTATTAAAAATTGGAATTAATTATTAAAATTACTTTTCTAGTGAAATCTGTTTTTGGTCTGTTAAGAGCTGTTTTTTAAGAAAACATATTAATAAAGTATTACATATACACATATAGTTTGAACATATAAGGTCACTCTTATAACCACGATTGTAAAAATCTGCTAAAATTTGTATGCCTGTAACTATTGGGCATGGTGAAGTGTGAGAGTTCCTCAAAACTTTTGGGTGGGCACAAAACCTTGGGATTAAGACTCTGGTGTTTTAGTAAGCCAGTGGCAGTACATCCTGGGTGATTTATGATGGAGTCTGGTAGCAGCAGAGTTAGCATATCCATAACATGTGAATCAGTATTACCAAACTCTAAAACAGGACCTCATCTGTTTCCCCTGTAGGCTGGTTGCTGAGAAACTGAGAGAAGTTTTAAGTTTTCAAAATGCAGTTAAAATGAAAAAAACATTGTATTTGTCACTGCCAAACGGATGTTCAGCCATCATATTTAGCAATGTGTTGTGGAGGAAGAGGAGTAGGAGTAACAAGAAGAGAAATGGTGAGCAGTGACTCAGGGTTTGTAAAATGATTTACTTACATCACAATGTACAAAAATGATTTGTCAGAGCCTGGGTGTGATCAGTAAAAAAAATACAAGTTTATTATTTTTTGGGCATGACTTCAAAGTATTCTAACAAAGTGCTGGATCAGGTTGAAATAAAATCCGATAAAATACGCTAATGGCAGTAAGATTTTCCATTGTTTCAATATAAGATATCAATACACAATTCTTTTGGCAATTTTAATCTTATTTTGGTTTTCTCCATTTAAGGAATAGAAATGTTTTATGCTCTATTTCAGTTTCATACCATTCCTGGTGGGATCAGATATCTGTTGGAGGTCCAGAAAGTGAGTAGCTAAAGCTATGTCTCCCATCTTGGCATCATCAAGGAGCTGGATTCTAATTCGCTGTGCCAGTGGAGGAAACTGCTCAATAAAAGAGATTTCTTCATTCCATACTGGGTAGCTGGTGGCACTGGCGACTGATGTTTCCCCCTAAAAGCAAAAAGCATTACGATAAAAATGTAGAATTCACCTAATTAAATTACCCCTTTTCCACTAAAAGCTTAAATGTATGTGCTATAATGTGCTATAACATCAACAGCATACAAGCAAAAACAATATCAATTAAATATTTTATATCAAGAATATTTGTATTTGTTCATCTGTGTACCTGCTGTCCAGCGAAGGTCACCTGTACGTAGGGGTCAATAAAAACTGCCCGGTCAGTGACCGACATCTTTGCCATCAGCCCTGCTTCCATGGTTGGGAGACCCTCAGCTCTGTAGATCCGAACACGAAACCGAGCCCATGGACGCTCAGATGGCATACCACGAGGAAGTAACAAATGTCTTTAAAACAAAGCATTAAAAATGTACAATTCACCTCAGTGGAAGGCTCTTTTAGGCAATAATATGGTTTAAACAAGATAGTCAAAAATTACTCCCAAATTTCCCTTAAAAGAGTAATAGCATGAAGTTGGAGGTCAATTATCTAACCAAGACAATAATTTCAGTTGTATTTACATTGAGACTTGGCAAATTTATTTCCAGCTATAATGTAAAATCTTAAAGGAATTCTCAATTTTTTTATTTTTATTTTAGAATTTTTAGAATATATTGTGCATGTCATCTCCAGACCTATGAAAAGAAATTTACTGACTGAAGATGCAGCATAATCAAGATATACAGAAGAGGGCCTAGAACACAACCCAGAGGGATCCCATGTTGTAATGGGAGTACTGTTGAAGTGTCCTGACCAAGATGGACAGAGACAGTAGTAATGTGGTGCCTGTCAAAGCTTTAATAGCTGCAACACAAAATTCTATAACAGGTATATTATTTCAAACAAAACATCTCCTTGGTATTTTTAATCTGTTTAAAATAATGACAATACTTAATTTCACTGACTTTTCTATATCCTCGCTGCTTCCAGATGAGGAGCCCTTTGATAGACTGGGCATCCGAAAAGCATCTCCTTTCATCAGCACACTAAGGCTGGCCCGGACATAGCCCTTCACTCCTGACCTGGTGTCGGTCGGGTCAGTGAGAGGAGCCCACTTCTGATAGAAACGGTGGTCTGGAGCAGGAAACAGATGATGAATCAGTGAGTACCTCAGGGTTTAGACAGGGTCAGAGTACTTTGTTGCGAGCTGTAAGCCGTACTGGTACCTGGCTGACTGTACACGGTGGAGATGTCAATCTTAAAGGTCCCAATGTGGGTCATCAGAAAGGCCAAGGTCCGTCTATGGAATACCTGAAACGAGATAAGGTTACAAGTGATCATGATGACTCCTTTATATCTGAAAGGCAGAATAAATAAATAAGCAAATGTTTGAGGAACCTTTATTTCTATGACTTCGTCAAAGAAGATTTGAGGAGCCTCCTGAAACTCAAACTGGAAATTCTAGAAAAAGTGAAAAGAAGAAACAACTTCAGTTTACTCTACTCTTGCTTGATACGTAATCCATGACATATGGAAAGACGCCTAATTTCCACAGTTAAGTATGGTGGAGGATTTATGATGCAGAGGGCCCCTATCTCTTCCAAGGACTCATTAAGAACATTATGTCACAAACTCTTTAGACAGTTCATGTAAAGTTTAAATAAAAATCTGATGGGCTCTACTTGGATCTTTCATTCATGATAATAATCCAAAAGCTATGGTCAAATATATGCAAACTCAACTTTCACTTTCTTTCAAAACATACATTCACTTAAATTTAGATTTCTACATTAGACTCTGATTTGGTTCACGGTTTTCTCCTGAATTCTCGGCTTTGGCGTACCTCGTTGTAGAATGGGCAATTGGTGGATTTCTGTGTTGCTGTGTGTTTTTTCTGACTTCCAACTCTGATAAAAACTGCAGGGCTGATGTTCACGCCCACAAGCTTCTGAGCCTCCAGGATGTTCACATTCACCTGCATCCGTACACAGTCAAACGCACGGTTACGGAGCTTTACTCAATAAACTTTAGAAGAGCCTCAGAAAGATTTAACAGGAGTGTTTACTGGATTTACCTTTAGCTGGCAGGATAATAAATTCTAACTTGAACTCACCTGAAAGCTCTGGACTCTGGGCATCGCTGCAACAGCAGTTCTAGACAGGGGTCTGCAACGACTGCACAAACACACCGAGCAGATCAGTGATTCTGCACCCTGATGGGTAAGAGAGACCGTCACACCAACTCACCTCCTGAGAGGCGTTAAAGTGATGTCACAGGTCTCCATCACCACAAGGTCATCATCATAATCATAATCCTCAGCATCCTCGTCTTCATTGCCTGTCCAGATCAGGCTCTGACCAAGACGACGAGCATCTCTCTCCAGTTGATCGTTGCGAGACGCCATGGATCCTCTAATGACAAGAAAAGACAAGGTTCTGCATTTGTTCTTGTTTCAGGAGCAAAGTTTCCAAATGAAGAGTCATTGTTAGGCAATCATATGTTTATCTGTTTCTATCTGGATTAGAAAATGTATTACAAAAATGATGAAAGTTAGGTTATGTGAATAGTTTATAAATGTTTTAAAAGCTGCAATAAGTAAGACAGAGGAGAGTGGAGATTACTTACTAAAAGGGAAGAAAATAGAGGTTTGTAGTCAAATAAATAAAGAAAAGCAATCATTTTGATTCATTAGCAGCTACATATTGCCCCTTGCAGAAGTACTTACACATCTTGTAAATTTTCACAGTTTGTCAAGTTACAATCAGAACCTCCTGTTTATTGTTATGTAGCACATAAGTAGCACATATGTGCTACTTATGGTGCTAGACCATAAGTAGCACATATGTGTTAAGTGGAAAGAAAAGAAAACAATATGGTTTTTAAATTTCTTTCCAAAAGGAACAACAGAAAAAGTGTTGCATTATTTTGGTCCATTTATGACACACAAACATGCTGTAATATAAGCCGGGCATGGCTAGCCTCGGTCTTCAAGAGCAAGTGTCTTGCATGTTTTAGATGTTTTATTTGTCAGAAACACCTTAATGAAATGAATGTTTCTCTACAAGCCTTCTGCAAAACCTGATGCATATAAATCAAGGAGGACACTGCATCTTAAAGAATGGAGCTGATGATGTTTATGTATGAATGTTCTGCAACAAAACTCTGAGGCCTTCAAAGAACTGCCTCATTTATACTGAGATTAAATAACAAATGAGTGGACTCTGGGGGTAGTAGGTGGCACTGCAATTTATTTGGGGGTAAAAGAGTAAAACTGAGCTGAACACAAATCCAGAAAATACTTTAATTATTTTATTAGTTATGTCACTTAAAATACTTAAGGGGTATGAATACTTTTACATGATGCTGTAGTTGAAGTAAAATACTCCAGGTTCTGACTGTCCTGTTGCTGATATTCAGCAAAATGAATGTGTGGATAAAATATTTAGCTTAACCTTGTAACATCTGCAAAGGCAGGAACAAATGAATGTGAGTGGTTATAGGAAAGTCTCACCTCTCAATGTCATCAAACCCATCATTCCTGATGACCAGAGCTGATCTGTAAGTGGATAAAAAAAAAGAAAGTAATAACTACTATCTCTCGGCTTTGCAGTTAATGTGTGTATAAACTCTCTTAATAATCTTTTACAGACAGCCAAGTAGGCAATCTCCCTCTTCCAGTATTTTGTGCAAAGCAGTATCAAACATGGTGCAGAAGGTGGGATTCCAGTTATCTATTATTTAGGTAATGTAAAAGTGTGCAACAGCAATTTCCACACCCTCTAGACTGTAAGAGGAAGCCAGAGAGAAAATTTCTGATTTCTATGAAGAATGGATGTTATATCACATCCTGTAAAAAGACAGTACAGGCATTATATACATTATATACTGTCGGCTTAATTTTGTTATATGGGTATACAACATATGGGTAAATGTTCAGTGTGTTTTTATGCTGTGTTAGTTTTCAAAATTGTAATATATAATGTTTACAAAGGAAGGACAGCTTTGGTTTTATTTCTTTGCTGAAAAAGATGTAAGCTACAGTAAGAGGGCTAAATTTTATAATGCTTGTTTATTAAATAATTTTAAAAAGCTACAAATCACTTGGTTTTAGGTTTAAAAGCTCCAGTTATAGTTACATTTTTGGAAAATGGCATAAATACATTGTGCAAAGTTGATAGACTTGTAAAATATCAAACACAATTCCTAAGCAAATTCATTTTTTAAAGGCTAATTGTTCCGAGAGGAAAGTTATGGATTGCCTCAGATCAGAGATGTTTTTTAAATTCTTACCAAGAGTCAATTATTTTTAAGTTATAGATATTAAATATTAATTACATTGTTTTTGTCTGTTCTTGAATTTTCTGAGATCAAGGCAGGATATGTAGCATTTTGAGATCTTTAAGCATATGCAGTATCTGAAAACAGATAACAGACCCAAGCTGAGACTTTAGTGCTATGGCTTTGTCTCTTCGGCCAGTCTAGAAACTTTGGTTCACTTAATCTCTGAATTCTGGGCCTGCTCAATCTGTAAATATATCTGTATTGCTTAATGAATAGGCTTACTTACTTACTTAAGTCTGTCTTACAGAGTCTTAATTTATTCATCTCACAGAGGCAAATTATAGACAACACCCCAAAATATATTTCACCTTCTTCCTGCTAACAGATAGTTTTTATTTTAGTAACTTCTTTTTTCTACACATCTGTGTGTAATTAGGTCCTGAAGGTTGATCAAGGAGCACATAGTGCCTGATTGGTTAAGATAGCTTTTTTCCCCAAATAAAATCATCATCTAGAAACTGCTATTTGAATTTGTTCAGGTTTTCTATGTCTGAGAGAAACATGTAAATGAGTCAAAAACAAAAAGTAAGAAAGCAAGTATTTTTCTCAAACTGTACTTTGTATTGTGTATATTTTAAGTGAAAAACTTAGATATGCTTTTACTCATCACTGTCTTCAACTTCCAAAAAGTCCAGTCCCTCCCAGTGTCCTGCTACTCCCTCCAGTGGATGGAACCGAATGTCCAGCTCTATAATAATCTACAGAGACAGAGAGGTAACCAATATGGCTGCTACTGAACTCAAGACATTTACAGTTAATGTGGCCTTACATCAGTCAGGCTGTAGTTGGCATCAGTCAGAGGTTCTCGAAGCAGCAGCCTCCCGGAGGTAACTACATGCTGCAGACTAATAACAAGCTGACCGAGCAGCCTACAAAAACACAGACAGTTATTATTATCTAATAAAACACTGTGTCTCAATAAATATAATGCAACATCAGGTTGTTTCACTGTTGGTAGCCTATCTATTTTTAAAGGATTAGAGGTTGAAACTGTGCTTTCGAATGAGATTCAAGTGGAAGTAGTAATTTCAGGTCAGTTTCAGGTTAATAGATAGTTGGATGCTTTGGAAGAGTTTGTATTCGTGTGCATACAAGTGTTTGTGTGTGTTACCTGTTGGAAAAGAATTTGCTGCAGTTGTAAACGCTGATAGATAAAACTTCTTCTGTGATCTCTTTACCATAATGGGGCCAACGGAAATGCTGCATGCAAAGAATTACACAAAGATCAAAGCTGAAGCACCTTTTATTTTACTTCTAGATTTTTGAAAACATTACACATGTTAATATGTTGCTGTTGAGGGTCTTTCCTAATATTATCCTAGTTTTTACTGGAACTATATAATGAAGGATGAGTGTATACACTAAAAATGGAACATCAGAAGAACGAGTGAAAATCTAAAACTGATTTAATCACAAACACTTTAAACTTTGCAAGATTTTAAGCCAGATATGATGATTAGAGCTGTTTTACTTTAAGTTTCATCTAAAGTAACCAAAAGCTCCAGTTTGGTTTCATTGGACCATAAAATAGCACTTTGTCATTTCAGCATATTTTGTTCCCGCCAGACTCTGAGGAACTTCCATAATCAGTTTGCTTCTTGTCTTTCCACCAATCTTAGAGATACAGAAAAGCATCCAACCTGAACAAGGAGGAAAAGACAGTTTCTATCTTTACTTTGGACATTTTCCAGAACAATCATTAACTACCGTGTGCTAGAGGAAGGCACGCACACAAACATTCACCTGGTAACACCTAGAGAACAAACACCTGACTGACTCAGCAGCAAAGAAATATAACATAAGTTCTCCGAAACCCCGTGCCTTCTCACGTCACACAGAGATGAACTGCTACTGTATGCCATGTTCACATCAACAAACACCAAATGACAGAATGAAAGGTGAAGCGTCACCAGTTCAACAAATATTGCCTCTGGTCATAAAGTTAAAACATTTGTTTTCAAGAAACCAGACAATCAGACTCATGCCCTTCTCTGAACAATATGATAAATGGTAAAAAAATTTTAATGCATCAAACATCTTAAAGCATTTTTGTATAAAATGTTAAACTTAACCAGCATTGTCACTGCTGATCTCCATGTTTTGTAAAAAAAAAAAAAAAAAAAAAGAGGGAAAAAGGAATATTATGTATTTTCCAGGCACATAATGGTATTTTATAGCTCAATCAAGTAACTATGTTACCTTCAGTTGTAATGAAAATGCTATGTATCAAATATAACTTTGTTATAACTAATGTTGAAATTAGCCTTTGTCTCTTTAAAAAGTTTCTGCTCTTCCTGACACTCCACCTTCAGCACATCATCACAACAGTGCTTCTCCATTATGCCATTTACAACCATTCTTAGAAGTGTTGTTCTGAGAAGTAGGTTGTATGATGAAGTTGGCAGACTGGCAGGTCCACCAGGTGTTTGCTAATTGCTGCTGCCGCTAGTCTGGAGGAGCCGAGTGGGGAAGGACTTGGAAAGGAGAGCTCTGTGAGTCAGAAGTTCACTGGAAATAGGCATTTAGGCACCCCTCAGGGTGTCAAACTCATTTGAATTTTTGAGACATTTTGGGCCATGAATCATTAATGTCCTGTTAGGGAATTCAGGATTTATTTGATTTGATTGATAAAATAATACTTAAGCTCACAAATGTTATCTTGAAAGTTTTATTTATGTGTCACTCTAGTGTCTATGGGCCATATAAAGTTATGCCAGGCCAGATTTGGCCCCAGGTCCTTGAGTTTGATACATATATGTTAGAGGTTGCAAAAGGACTTGTAATTGGGATGAAAGGTGAAAATGACTCTGGACATTCAGCCACAGCTGTTTATTCTCTGTAATCAGCCTGTATGTTTAGCTTCCTCAGTTCATCTTCAAATAAATGTCCTGTTTCTGCAGCATTCACACGGTTACTGACCTCGTTGAAGATGGCAACATTCTCACACTGTGGGGCTCTGGTTTTATGAGTGAAACCTGGAGGATAGATAGATTAAACAGGTTACAATGGCAACACCAGTATTTATACTACAGGTCATTATCTGGCTATTAGGTGAAAGGGAATAGGAAGAATAGATGGAAAACAATAGACTTTTTTGGATAAATGAAATATAACCTTCTACATCATAGAGGACTGACAATCTAAATAACACAATTATTATTCTATTTTTAAATGAAGGATAGGAAATCTGTTTCATTTTACTAGATTGGGCTCATACTCTAAACTAGGGGTTTCCAACTACAGTTCTCGAGAATCTATGTCCTACAACTTTTAGATTTCTCTCTGCTTTAACACAATTGAGTCAAGTAGAGAGGTCACTGGCAGGACCCAGGAGAACTTGACCACATACTCAGGAGGTAGTTCAGCCATTTAATTCAAGTGTGTTGGACCTGGGACACATCTAAAGGCTGCAGGACACCAGCCTTTAGATACCCTATGGAATTGGAGTTGAAGACCCCTGCTCTAAACTGTGAAACAGTGTTTCAGGGTTATTTTCTGAAATTCTGTGTCTTTTCAACTAGGTTGAAAACACACATTTTTCTGTACTTTCCCTTAATTTAGATAGATATTTTTTGCTATTAAAGCTAGTAGTGTTGCAGATGTCCCGTCTAATAACCTGCATACCTCGAGGGCAATGAACCAACAAACTGTCTTAATGGTTTGGAAAAAATATAATATATGGTCGAGGTAGTTGTCCCTGGAATAAAATAACTTATGACAAAAAAAGAAAACAATCATACATGATCACTTCATAGCTCTTGCAACTGGGAACTTAATTATTTGTGTATTATGTGGAAACGTAATAATACTGTGGTGAGCCTTAAAAAGCCCACAGTCTGAAACATTACCTTTTAATCCTGAGAAGTGAAAATGACTGAGGTCAGATTTAAGACACATTTGTTCTGTGTAAAAATTTTTACTTGTATCCTCATACTTCCTTCACTTTCAACCTTAATTGCATTCATTCAGATGTCGAAATTAAAGCAATGACCACAGACAACTATCTAGTAGGGTGTAAAAAATGTTAAATGAACTTCAATCCGACTGTCTACCACATCAAAATAGCCTTAAACTAGATATTCACAGAAGAACCTCCAGGAATTATTCGTCTTCACAGCATTGTGAAGACAGAGAGAGGAGTATATTTGTATAAATTACCTCTGAAGGAGAGTTCAACCTTTCTGTCTGAACGTCCCGGCAGATTGAAGATCCTCTTCAGATCCACACTGATGGACATGATGGCCTTCACTTCTGTGCTCTCCTGCTGGTTTTTCTAGGATTACGTCTACATGTTTTAAGGTCTCCTCTGTTCAATGTTGGTAGAAACAACCCGAGTCTGCTCTGACTGTGTGTGACTGTGACTGTACATGTAGGCTTACTAAAGTGCGTCTTTGGGCAGGTCTTTCTTATGTTTGATAGAGCAAATAGTGGCTCAACTAGTTTCCTCCTCAGAAAACACACAAGTACAAACAGAGGCTGAGCGTTACAAAACGTAACATTTAAACCGGTATTTGACTTGAATTAATAAGGTTAGCAACAGGGTCATGAAACAACTGACATAACCTGCATTTCTGCATCTTTAAGCTTTGTACAATAATACAGTACAAGTGTGTTGCTGTATTTTACACTAGAGAAATCAGACCTTCAAAAGTCTCTAAAATTGGATTCGGTATACTTTACAGCAAAGCTTTGGACATCGGTCTTCTTGTCACGTCCTGCTGCTGGATCAGACTCTCATTCTGGCCAGATTCGAAGTGTCACAGTGGGCCCCCACTTCCATCAGCCTCAACACTGGCTGAACTATTTTAATAATAGTATTTTATTTTAGCATTTTAATGTTGCATAACATTTTGTAGGGGTTTTTCCTGTTATATCCATCAAAAGGCTTTTAAAGAATTGTACATGGAAGCAAATTACTTTTAGGTCACACTAAGCAAAAAGAAGTTTCCCAAGCATTTATCCAACAAATTGTTACACTTGTGAAAACTATTGTCAATAACTACAAAGTCAAATGACTAAAAAAATAAAAATGCTGAATTTAATTCTGGAATTCAGATTAAATATGATGGAACGTTCTCTAAAATGTAGAGTATATAACAGATATTCCTATTTTATGGAACATTTATACCCCTGTTAATGGAAAAGAAAAAGCATGCTTTTGAATTTCATCTATTATTCTACCCATCATGGAAACCTTTGCACATTTTAGTGTCATGTTTTTCCAAAACCTCCACTGAATTATTGCAAGTATCTGAAGATGGAATTTTATGGCACAAAGGGAACCAGAATAACTCACTTTAGTCAATTAATGAACACGTGAAGAAATCTTTGTTTACCAAACTTGTTTTATTTATTGATTCAAACATGCAGTATTGGAAGAGACATGTTATTTGATGTCCTGGTTTTATCATGAGTTACTGGAGCATTTGTTCAGATGTTAAAAACAAATAATTGCAACAAAGTAAATGACTTTACTTAATGACAATCCAGCATCATGTCACGTGACATGTTGGCAAGATTACAATGAAAAGGCAAGACAAAAACAGCTTGCATGACCTACTTTACTTTAAAAGATATTTTAAAGAAAACTATTTCAAGACCAATTCATCAATTAAACCAAACAAGTTTAAAACCTGAAAGAAGCTAAACTAAATTTTAAACTGCAATTTGGCACAAAAACAGAAAAATCTGGATTTGCATTAGAGCCCACTCAATAGGTAACAAAAAAGACATCAAAAAAGCTTGCTTTAATTCCTTTAGCAGATTCAAGTTAATTTATTTTAAAAAGCAAATGTTTGGTTTGAGAAGCTACTGATGGTCCCTTTACCAGACACCAGGAATTTTTCAAGAGGTCAGACAAGGAAATAAAGCAGTAGTCCCAAAGGTGAATGTCGGCGCATATCTAACCACGACAAAAGGCGAAAGAACCAAATGAAAGCATAAAAATAGATTCCATTGAAAGTAAACAGAAGATTTGTTTCATGATGCTGATATAGAATATGCTATAGATGAAGATTATTTAAGAGGATTGCATACAGCATCCTCTTTTCTCCTGACTATTATAAACTAAAAAGGCACAATACATAAAGATGATGGCTGAGAATGATGTGATGTAGCAGTTTTGCTCAGAGAGGACAATAACTGTCAGTGTGCATAACAAGCTATTTTTGTCACTTCCAGCACCATCCCAAAGACTTTCAGCAAACACATTTTGTGCAATTGTGGCGTTTATTTAAGCTGTTCCCAAACATGATCAACTCTCCTCTGCACAAGTTCAAAAATAAACTATAGAAAACAAAAGACAAAAAATACATGATTTTTTTTAATCCCAAAATGTAAAAAAAGTAATTTTTTTTTAAGTGATGATTTAAAGTGGTTAAATGTGATTTTTAGAGACCATCACTGGAAATAAAGGCAAAAGTACTAGTTAAGTGATTACTGTTGGAAATGTTGGCAGCAGTGTACTTTACAAATAATAAATGCATTTAATGGCAATAAATGTGGGTTTTGACAATTTAACAACATTTTTCTGTTCTGGTTCTATTGTGATGGTTTGGATAATGGGATTTTTACACTGCATTTTCAACATGTAACATTTCTGACCATTTAAAGCAGAAAAGAAAAAAAATGCACTGAGATGACAAACATTATGGTTTGCAACTGCACAAATATAGTAGACTTCTAACTATCTATGATCTGGTAACAAAGTAAAATGTGCAGCAATAGGAATAATCATGGCGTCATCGAAAAGCTAATGTTAGCTATGTTGCTAAACTCAGGCTATAATGGCTGAGAAGCATCCTACAGGCACGGCTGCATTGCAAAAATAAGGCAACAAGAATGTTTTGAGTAAGGCTTCAGGTGCAAAGCTGATTGCATCTTTCATTCTATTCTAGTTTTCCAGCATTTTAGGCAAAGGCAAAGTGCAAAGTATTGGCACATAATCAATAAAGCTAATCAGAGACCACAAAAACACAGGTGGTTGAAGTGCAAAAGTTCTGGTAATAACTGGGAATGAAAATACTAAGTGGTGAGACACCTGCTCCTGTAGTTCAACAAATGTCCACTAGAGAGTGATAAAGCTGGATAGAGGGCGTGTTTCCCTGTGTGTGGCCCAGTGTTTGTCATTTGACACAAAACATGCATAGTTAGTTATAGAGAAGCAAAAGTCCTAATCTATCTTATTATCATTTAGGTGCTAGAGAGATAAATACGTAAAGTATGTAGTTATAAAACTATTTTAAAAGGGGATTTTTCCAGAATTATTGTAACTATAATTACAATAATTCTGTAATTATCTATTGTAGGCTTGTAGATTAAGTACTCCTTTGTAACTGGTTGACACTTTATGCTAGTTATCAATGATTGGTTGATTGTGTGAAGCATATAGTGATGTGGAATGAGATTAGGCTGGAGTTTGATGTGCAGGTTTGGGGAACGCAGGCGACATTTAAGATTTGGGAGCAGCTTGTTTCTGCGGTTCGAGGCCTCTCATTTTGAAGTAAGACACAAGCTGGTTGGGGACCTCAGCGAGAACAGCCTGAGCCAGTGCCGCCACGGGAGCCTGGCAAAGAAAGACAGAAGTCAATGTATAGCAAGTCTGTTTTTTTTTTTTTTTGGTATTTTTAATAAAAAAATAAATATTTCAGTGCATGATCCATCTTTTCTGGCACATAGTTATACGAGGCAAAGTTTAAAACAAAAAATAAAAATACATTCTCCCTAGCTTGAATTGTAAAAGTTCTTAAAGCATAACATAAGTCTTTCAGATTAAAATGGTGTTTTTGCAGTACTTTGATGTCATGAAGGGAACAAATTGCACAAACAAAAAGAAAAAACAAATATGACGTTTATTAACCATGACTGCAGGGTTTTAGACTTGATGCAACCATTTGTGCAACAATTTTTAATTGTGTACATGTTCCATTCATTATTAATGAAACATTAAAGCTTTTCTTAAAAAACATGTCAAATTAAAATAGATTTGTAAACATCTATGAAAGAAAAACTAGGGAAGCATAGTAAACCAGTCTCCTTAAAAACACTCAATAGGAGTATTAATTTCAACATAGTTTTCTAAAAATAGTTATTTTTCCTAATTTTAGTCAGTGTAAAGATTGTTAATGTCAAGCCAACTTAAACTGAGTATATTGTGAGGAAGCAGCAACCTAAACTTCACAAAATGCTATAGTTCTCAAGAACCTGAATTATCTACATAAATACTAAAACTTTCCACCATATTGACATGTAAACGCAGTATTAACTCAAGACAGTTTATTTACTTTTTTTAGTTTGTTGTCACCAACTGGACATTTATGATTTAGTTAGAGGAAACTCATTAATAATGTGCATTACTTTTACTCGGAAATTAGAATTTGCAAAATGTTCTCCAATTCATCTTTCTTTTGAGAAATTTCCAGTGATGCAAAGATTGACATGCGCAAACAACTCAGTTCTACATCAATGCTAATCTATTCATATTCGCATTGCAAAAACTGATGACATATGTTCTCAGTACTTCTAAAGGAAACCCAAGTACCACCACTGGTATGTGTACCACAGCTTGAGAACCACAGCTACAAGGCACCCTTCTATAAAGTGATGTTTGTCATTCCCACTTAATGGGACTGAGAATAAAAAAAAAAACAAGTTTCACTGCTTTTCTTTTATATGGCAAAAGTGAAAAAATGTGGATCCATTATTTATCAAGAGACTTACATCTTTGAAATTTCTGAATGGGACAAACTGGACGATGTCTCTGGATACGGCCTCACCAACAGTGGACCTGAGGACGCCATCGTCTCCATCCAGAAGCTCCATGGCCTTAAAATCAGCCGGCCCAACCCCCACGATAATAATTGACAAGGGCAGCCGGGATGCCCGAACTATAGCATCCCTGGTCTGGTCCAAGTCGGTGATTTCGCCATCAGTGAGGATGAGGAGAACGAAGTATTGCTGCAGAAACAAAACAAGATCAGACTCTACAGGATTGTGCTCTTTAGATTAGATTTTTGTGTACTTAAGATGTTTGCAGATCCTCACAGAGGCAGTGGAAGCCTGAGCGGCACTGGAGGCGATGGAAGCAACGTGGTTGATGATGGGAGAGAAGTTTGTGGGTCCGGACAGTTTAATTTGAGGCAAAACCGCTCTGTAAGCATCCACAATCCCCTGAATGCCTGGGAGACACAGAGGAAGAGCAGAGGAGGAACTAATCAAACAATGCAGACACACAAAGCTTAGAAAATAACCTGTGATTTGAAATGGCTTTGTTTCTGCCAACCCTATCTTAGTATTATATTTAGGAATATTTAGGGGATATCATGGCAACGTAATGCCATGATATAATGGCATTATGTTGCATCTGTGTTACTTTACCTTGACAATATGGATTAGTGGGGTTGAAGTTGAGGGCGAACTCATGATGGGCCGCCTGTGAAACCAACAACACAACAGTTCAGTGATTGCACAACAATAAAATAAAATCATTAATAAAAAAAAATGCTAATATTAGCTTGTTTATGCTGCCACGATTGTTCCTATTGCTGATTGCAATTCATGCAGGTTTGTCATGCATGAGGCTGTACTTTAAATTCTAGATAACAGGTTGGTTATAAAAGCTGACCTGAAAGTCTGGAGGCAGTTTGGCTCCAAACCCGAATGCTGGGAAGAGTTTATCACTGCAACAGAGCACACACCTGCTGTTAGAGTCACATATGTTCAGAGAAATAAAAATAAAAATATTACAACCGGCCTCAATAATTTCTGGAAATTTTTTTTGACAAGCAGAAATTATAACAATGATAGGAAATATGCAATATGGGGAAGTTGAATTGGTTGTAGATGAAAATCTGGAACCAACAGGGCTAGAAAGGGGAAACAGTATTTCCAAACAGAAATTTTGCACCAAAAGTTATTGAATATAGAAGACTATGAAGAAGCTGTAGAACGTTGAGTTCAGGATGCAGGTGTAGATTTAAAGCTTAGTCTAGGTGTCAGTTTTAGATTATCACCCAAGAAAGTGGGAGCTGTATGCAAAAAACCTGAATGTGCGTTAATAATTATGCTTTCCTATAGATGTCTGGAAATGCGAATAAATCCTGAAGTATAAAGCGGCTGTTCTAACAATGATGCTAGAAAGGTTCTAAAGCAGAAAAAATGATGTAGTAAAAGGTAATGTAAAGCATAAATTACATATTCTGGAACATTGTGCATACTGCTTAGAGCTTTAGAAAGGTGTGTGTGTGAAACGTTGGTGTCAAGTAGTGTTCCTGTGGATGGATGGAGATAAATCAGAATACCAAAATTCATTTTATACTTGTATTAATGTTATTTTTGATTAATTAGGCTGTATGCCTAATTCAATCATAGAAACAGTTTCTGTTTCTCGGAAAGTTATAATACTTAATTATAAAATAAAAAGGATTTTAACAGCAGAACGATAGCCTACTGAAAGTATGTCCATGTACTATTTAATATTTGCACTCAACACCTGGGGTTTCTTTTAGATGAATCAAGGGAGACACAAACTTAATGATGTTTTAATTTGCTGAGATTCGTTTGTTTCAGGTTCTGACTCTGTATGGGTGTAGTTTGTGGTTCGTCGTGTACTGACGTGTCATAGTCCTGGACCACCTGCCCCACAGACCACAGAGCAGACAGGTACTGGTTCAGCCCATCCGGACTCATGTAGTGGAGAGAGTTGGGCGAGCGAGGATCACCGTTTGAGCCGGTAAAGTCGATGCCAACCTAATGTGTTGACAAGCACAGATTTATTTCGATAAAAAATGAAATCCCAAGAAGTTAGTTATTCAGAGGTGATGTAATTGAAACTGGTCAAAATCAAATATTAAATTTAGTCTGTGCATTAGTGTATGTGGACATACAGTGAAGTTGATCTGGCAGCCGCCCATCACAAAGTCCAGGAATGTGTACTGAGCCACCAGCTGTAGAGGAACACATGAAACCAAAAGTCAGATGATTGAAAACTTACGATCTAATTCTAAGAAGCAAACACAATGCAGTTTTCAATGCTCATACAATCACAAGTATTCTTATAGAACCTAATAAAAACAATCCTGAGCTCTTGCAGTCCGTACCTTACAGCTCTTCACTGACACAACCCCAGAATTCTTGTAGCTTTTCTTCTTCTTCTGTTTCTCTGGGTGGATGCAGTCAAATTCCACCTAAACGATTGCAAAGTGGACAACTTAATGACCACTAGCAAACAGAAACAAATGAACTTACAAGTTTTAATTTTACTGAACTCACTGGTGAGCCACCAGCAGCTTTCATCAACTCCGAGGCTTTTGTTGTGAAAGAACCAATCAGATCATGAGACCCGTCACTGTCATGGTCTGAACAATCCATCTGCAGAGGAGGGGAAGGATTTAATGTAACCAATGAAGATTTGATTGGTTGTTATGGGGGAACTTAAATCGTGATTGGTGAAACCTTCAAAGGTTTTTCCATGTCGCAGGAACAGAAGGTCTGCAGTGGAACGGAGAACTTTTTCCAGCTGGGGTTCAGGTTGTTCTTCACCACCTGCACACAAAAACACACATCACGTCTTTTTCACCATAGCAGACCATTAATGGGTGGATGTAGAGGAAATTATGATAATTTTGCCCATAAAAGCTGCAGAAACATGAATAAAAATCTTTACCTCTGTTCTGTGAACCAGCTGCCATTTCCCATTTTCTCCTTGCTTAAAAATCTCCAAGAATGGATCAGACTTCCCAAATGTATCCTGGAGAAAAATCAGTTTTCTCAGCAAGTTTTTTTGAAGAACAAAGAATACAAAATTGAATGTGTATGGAGGCAACAGGTTTGTTCATTTATCACAGCAAAGCAATAAGACCATGTTGCTTTTGCTCTGATTTAATAAAATGAACTTTTCAGCAATCTTAGTAGAGTTATAACTGTTACCTTCTTGTCAAGCTTTTTAGCTTCCAACTCCAACTCAATGGCTCTGTTGTCTTTTATTTCCTCTGCACTGATCTACAGACAGTGATGTTAATAATGCTTCATCATCACCGATTCCTTAAGGACAAACTGTACAATGAGATGCTTTGCTCAATAAAATGCAGGCTACTTACTGTGATACTTCCTTTCCCAGCTGGCTTGTCTTTCTTCAGCTGAAGAGGTCTGGTTATAGTTTTGCTGGAAACTATCTGAACACACAGAAACACAAAGGAAATCATGAGCTTTAACTTAGATTTTTATTGCTAAGAAGTTTACAGTATTCTTGATATTCTCTACTTTGTGACACAAAAATTCAGCATCGGTCTGCTAGATAAAGAAAACCAGTAATGAAAAGTAATTCTTTCATTACTGACATCACTCATTGACATTCAATCTAAAGCTTTTATGAAACCAAAAATTGGCCTGAAAAGGGTGGCTTGATTCTCACAAACCAATAACTGAATGTCGGCATAAACAGCGATGCAAGGTCATGCTTAAAACTTTAACATTTTCAGATCTTTTACCACTAAAAAGAGGTTTAAAACTTCTAATACATTTTAAACTTGGCCTTGTATGGTGGTTACCTGTCCCAGCGTCAGCTCTGTCCCTCCGAGGTAATCATCATCGGCAAGATTAGAAGTGGAGTTATCAATGTCGTAGACCCCAAACTTCAGATTCTGAACCGTCTCGAAGTGATAATCCACCCTCAGGCGCTCACTGAAGGATGGACTTGAGGTGTTGTTCAGACGTTCAGTGCGACACAGCTGACAAAGCGACAGGAAGAGATAGGTGCAGTGGGTTTACCTCAAATATGAATTTGATATGGGAAAAAACAAACTGTAACATGCAAAGAGCTATTACCTCTGTCCATTTGTCTCCCGTTTTCTGAAGCAGTACACAAAGAGGGTCTGATTTTGAGCCAACATCTTTATCCAGCAGGTTCGCGCAGGAAACAGTCAGCTCAATCTTAGAGACACAGTCTGCCATCTGAAAAAGAGCAAATAGGAGTGTTTTGACTAGCCCACAAAATAAAACATCTCCGGTTTAATTTGTAATCAATATTTTTTTTTAAAAAAAAGACCTGAACATCATTTTTTCCACCAAACATTAAATGTTTAGAGGCCATTACATTCAACATAGTGTAGTTGTGTTTCAAATGACAAGTAGAAAATTTAATGTGGCTGAGAAATTGGTCACTTAGGAAAAAGATTTCAACAAGGTCACATAAATCAGCAATACGGCTTTAAATTAATGACCGTGCTCCTCTGCAACAGTTGAGCATACATTTACGCAAGTTATATGCATATTTCTTTTAGGTCAACCAAAACCACAAAAAAATACACTTAATACAATCAAATAAGTTATTACAGCCAAAGTTACAAAAGTGAAGCACAACTTTAATACCAGTAAAATAAAATCTTTAAAATGCTACAGAATGAGAGCATGAAATGTCATTTCAGCTCACGTATAAACATATGATGTTTCTCGAGGCTTCATTTTCAGGAAAATTTTATTCAACATCTATTTGATCCCCCTCGCTGAAATTATACTGAATCATAATCTCCCGTACATACTGATGGCACAGACATTGACATTTCTGCTATGATCAAAGTCGTCAAATAAGAGTGTCCAAAATATTAATGAGTAGATGGGTCGGAATTTTCTCAAGCTTAATGCACAAAAAAAAAAACCCACAAGATTAGAGCTTGTCTATAAACTATCTCTGCTGAGGCCAAAGACCAGATGGCATGCCAGAAAGGTGTTACTAAGGGTTAGGGATACTGGCTTAAATTCAACATCAGCATAAAGTATTGCTAAATAAGATTTCTATGTAAACAACACTCATAATAAAGGGCTTCCTGTCACATCAGGATACATAAAAAACTACACGTTTTTTTATTTCAGAGAGTTAGATCATCTCAGAGAGTTAGATCATTGTATTGGTGTCTAAGTGGGGTAAAAAGGATAAATCAAGCAGCTGCAGCTCATCCCAAGTCCCCTTACTGGTGTTAAGAATACTAACACCAGCAAAAGGATCAAATCATATTATTCAAATGTCTATTACTCCTTGTAAAGAGATAGATTTCAATTTTAAAATTGTGTTAATACTCTATAAAGCGATTTGTGCCAAATTACATTTCAAAACTGCTGGTCAAACATAGACCTCACTTGTCCTAAACTACATAATGTGTCTTACACTCTCTTGTCTTCATTGTAAATTTCTTTACTTGGCATTTTGTTTTCCTGCAACACACTTAGAATTTCATTATGAATTACTGGTGTTATACAAATAAACTTGCCATCCATACAAAAAAAATTCACTTGAGCCTCAAACTTTGCGTTTTATAATCTGATATCTTCACCATGATAAGCAAAAGCCGTCCAAGAAAGCAGACACGCAAATCAACCCAGATATGCAACCCATATCTGTCCGACTATAAAGACCCAAAGAAATGTATTGTACGATTCTTAAACTTCATATAGCAATTAAACAACTCGATTTATCTGAGTCACTGCACAGTTTTCTCCAACTGCTGTAGAACTATAAACGGACTCTGTGTCATCCTACTAAATAAATACAATTTCTACTATCTGTTATGCATGAGTATTTGTTATATTATACCCTCTTCCACACTCTTTTGGTGAACCAGGAAGCACGGCATGCTGAAGAATAATTAATCACATATAATCAAAGAAAATAATTACCTCGCCAGTTGAATAAACAAGAACTATAGCTGCACACACTCATTCAGAAATAGAAACACAAAGTGAAGTAAATCTAAAAGTAATCACCTTTTCAGAGCGCTCTTTTCTTCTTCCAAACCACAGGAACAAACACCAAGACGGATGAAAGAACCACTCCCACAGCGCCGAAACAGATACGTTTCTATGCCGTTTTCTTCTGCAGCTGTCTTAATACCACTAAACGTTAACCAACCTCTCTACTAGAGCAGTCACCTAAATATTTGCAGGCGACAGATTTTTTTTTTTTTTGCCGCAAATATTAGACTTACAAGGCAGTTAGCTCAGCTCCCAACTTCCACCAAGTTTAGCTAACGCTTTATTAAAAAAAACGAATCTCTCTGATTGGTCAGCCTGATGCAAAGCGGTGCTCTGATTGGATAAACTGTCTGTCAGTTAGAATGCCAGAGAAGACGGTCACAGTCTTTCACGATAAAAGTGGCGAGACACTTTACAAATTAAGCACAAAATCCTTTACTTTCTTTGCATAAACCACCTAATTAGAAAACGGTCCATCACAGGATACAGACAAAACATGTACGATATCTAAAAAAAAAAGCAGCATGTTGAAATGATTAATGATCTGCAACATAACATTTTTACTCATGAGTTTTTCTAAGGCGTGCCTTTCTTATGTACTACCTTCCCGGAATACTCACATCTCCCTTGAATGCAATTAATGATCTGAATTATTAAACATTCACTCGCTGCAGTAGTCCTAATGTAAGGGTATAGAACCAAGATCATAGTGAAATATTTTCAACATTATCTCAAGTTACTCAAGTAAATTTTTCCTCTTTTTCTCTTCCAGCTTAAGTCACAGCTAGCTACCTTTCATTTTACACAAGTGTCTTAAAAATATAGGCTTAAAAAAAAAAAAAAAAAAGATACTTAGTCCATTGGCTGATAATGCTGAACAATAAGAGCACATGTCGATGAAAAGTGTGTCTTACCATAGCACCAACCAAGCTCATTCAAAGGGTTCATTCTGTGTTTTACAGTCACTTTGAAAAACACATCAGCAACAAGAGACACAGAAAACACTTGTAACATCATCTGCCTGATTAAACATAAGAATCTCAAAACTTTTACATTTTGACAAATGGTGACAGTTATCTTTTAAAAAAAAATAAATAAATAAATTAGGAGGTTATCTAATTTATAGATAAAAGCACAAATCTTTGCTTACGAAAAAACTACGCGTGCCAGTTACCCACTATGAATACCACAAACTACATGCCACTTCCTGTAAACACTACCTCCTAGCTGGTGCTGTCTTCAGTTGCATGTTAACATTTAGCCACAGTGACTCACTATTCATTTTTAAATTTTTAAATACCATCTGCCGGAAACCATCTTTACCAGATACAACAGACAACCTACAAAATATAATCAAACACATGTCTTTTCACAAAACAAACAAATTCAGTTTATATGTATACAGACAAATCAATCCAATCATATAAACAGATTCAAAGTCAGTTCCATACTTTCATAACATCATTATTGCACCATTCCTAACAGACTAATCATTAATCAAAGAAATATATATATATGTATTTGATATTTTCATTGCCCACATTACAACCACAAGATTTAATGCATTTTAATGTATTTGTTATGCCATGAAGTAGAGCATAACAGGAAAGTGGTAGGAAAAAGATGTAGGACTTTATTGAACATTAATCTACAAACAGCATCATGAAGACCAAGTAACACGGAACAAAAGTCAGGGGAAAATTTATCAGTGTTTTTTTTTTTTGAAGCAGAGATAGGTTGTGTAACAATATCCCAATCTTTCAAAATCTCACAAAGCACTGTTCAATCACCTAAAAAAGAAGTTATAAGGCACAAATCCAAACCCAGCAAGACATGGCTGTCAGCTAATAGAGAATATTATTCAGAGAAGCAGCCAAGAGGCCCATGGTGTCTCTGGAGAAGCTGCAGTGACTCCACTAGATGTGGACAGGGCAGCTATTAGTTGTGCAATTCACAAATCTACCCTTTGTGGAAAAGTGGAAAGGAGAAAACTATTATTGAAAATCACAAGTAAGTTTGAACCTAACATTGAACAGACACAGCAAACAGGTGGAACAATGTGTTCAATTGACACCATAATTAAATTTTTTATTAATTTATTTAGATTTGCTTGCAAAAAGCTATGTGTGAAGAAAAACTAATCTCCATCTCCCTGAACACACCACACCCATGTTAGAATATTTTCTTGTTGCAGCATTATGCCATGTGGATGATTTTCCTCAACAGGCACAGGGAAGCTGGTCAGAGCTGAGGGCAAGGTGCATTGTGCTAAATACAGGACACTCCTGTAAGAAAACCCGTTTCAGACTTCAAAAACTTGGAAATAGGATAAGAGCTCACCTTCCAGCAGGTGACAACCTTAAATATACAAAATCAACAAAAATGCTTCAGATCAAACCATACCCACGTGTTAAAAATGCTCAGACCTAAATACAATTTATTCCTAGCCTTTGACTTCACAATTATGCACTACTTGGTGCAGATCTATTGTATAAAATCTCCCCACAAAATACATGCAGCATAAATGTGTTAAATAATCATGAGTATCTTTGCAAGGCATTGTAGTTTAAGTTCAAAATGACAAGTATTAAAAAGCAAAGCACTGATGAGTTGTCAAAATAAGAACATTTGATCTAAGCATGAAGCACTATTTATAAACAGCCAGATACATCTGTTTGTCCTCAATTATTTCTAATAACTGAAACTTCTAATCCAGTGCAGAAAATTACTTTTAGTCTAATTATATTTATATGTTATGTTTATTAGTAGTCCAATTGAAAGATAAAATAATTTTCCTCTGATCATTTTAACTTTGTGATACTTTCAGACTATGAAAATATGCAGCAGACTGAAACTTAATAGCTAACTTTCTAAAGTATAGTTAAACTGTTAATTGACATTATATGCATTTTTGACAGTTCCTATTATAAATTTGAAGGTATGTTTTTATTTGTAGCAACCAATAACAGCTCTCAATGTTATTACAACCAGTGGTTGAGCATTTAGTGTTAAGACTAAATTAAATATATTGGATATTTGCATGATAATTGTTAATTTCAACTTAATTCAAAAAAATGCTGGTTTTATTGAATCAACATTAACCACTGCGAAAGTAATCCCACATGGTAATGCTGTTATTCAGCTTCTATTTTGACCACCTGGCTACCTTAAGAGACTACCATTTATTTAAATGTGACTGTAAGCAGATCTTACTTTGACAACAAGTATTAAAAACCATGTTCCACTTTTAACACAATGAGGGTGCCACCTACAGATCACCTTTTTTTAAGTCCTATGCAGCCAAATTCACTATTCGCTTGTTTATCACATTAGCAGGGCTGCCACTTACAAGATCAAGTTCAACTTTGTTTGTGAATTTTCCTTTGACAACTGAAGAGTCATCATAATGCTGTTCAATAATTCATGTATCCATCACTCACCTGTAAGATATGCCTTCTGTTAAATCTCAATAGTTGCATGATCAAAAGCTCGCTGGTCCCATTAAAAAATAAAGCTCACTCACCGCTTAGTCCTATCCTGAATGTCCACCAGCTGGATTTACTATAATACACAAACTCTGCTCTTTCCACATCAGCAGAACAGTATCATCTGTACCCTCACATTTCACTTTTATTAACAGACAGATAAAAAAAATAATCCATGCACACGTCTATACTCAGTTGGACATGGCTCTTGTATCTTGTTAGAGGTTCAAAACTCCTTGAGTCTTCTCCAGACCATATGTTAAATAGTTTGGTCTCCAGACCAAACCACATAGCTTTTACAACTGCAGTATGTAACTTTCATAAAAAATGTTTTTAAATAATTTTTAAATATTAACAGTGTCGTGACAGTATAACACAAATAATGCACAAAAAAGAAAAATTGCTCCTCTGCCTTCCCATTGTGGTCCTGCAGCCATCTGCACAAATACACTCTTGTTGTTTCTGATTGGTCATCAGAAACAACCAATCAGAACCAAGAGGAAGGTCTTAGCACTGTCAATCACCATGATGTACATACTGCTCATAGCCTTTCCCTTTCTCTCCATTACACAACAGCTGGTCCACCACAATGGCGTTTGCCACAAATGCCCGAGTTAGTTAGTAAGGCCACTGATCACGGCAGTTAAACAGTTTTTCTTGAATGAGCATTAGCACATTTAGCAGCACATACACGAGTATGACAGACAGTGCTGGTAATATAGAAGCACTGGGAGGAGCTCCATTTTTTTACAGATTATCTGTCTCACACCATACTGTCACGATATCTTGACATTATTAAAGTAAACATATGTTTTGTAAATGATACATACTGCTGGTGTTAAGCATGCTTTATATTAAACCCACTTTTCTATGCTATAAAATTTTATTTTGCTGTGATGAAATCTCATTTTAAATGTTTTTATTGACAATAAGTAGAAAATCATAACTAACATGAATGAAAAAAAAATGTGCAGCTAACAACCAGTAATCAGTTGTTCTACTGGCTATTTTTATATTTATAGATTAACTGGATAAAAAAATTCACATTCTGCAGAATTTTCATTTACCTTAAGTTTATTTAATACACTATTAGAAGTGCATTAAAAATTAAAATAAATCATTGAATTTCTCTTTTACATGAGAAAAACTTTTTGCCCAACATGCAATAATATATAAATCCATTTGCATACACTTAATCATTTGTAGCAAGGTATGCAACTGTATCTAAGAAAATGCATCTAACATGCGGAACGCTCAGCCTTTTCTGCTTAACATCATGACAATGTTAGGCTATTTTGTTTGTTTTACAAAATGGTAAAGCTAAAACTATGCCATTTCAGAAGTTCTGGGTAAAATATTTAAAGACAAAGGTGTTTAATCTTTAATGTATATATTTCTGTACTTTTTTTGGCTTACTGTTATGAAGGTGTTCTTTCAGCAAATGTCATGTTTTAGAGGCTGTATCTTAGTTAATCCACTACTTAATTGACAATTATAGCAAGAATTGTTTAATCATGATAAACCCAATTGTTTCAGCCCTATATGCCATTGGTATTTAGTTAGTCCTTTAGGGGTGTTTTCTTGCATGTTTTAGATCTCTGCCTGATTCAACATACCTGTATGAAACGTGGGTCCATTACCAGGCCTCTGCAGAACCTGAGGACATACTAAAAAGGCATTTCAAGCATTTAAGCTGTGCTGGAGCAGGAACACATTTAAAGCATGCAGGATTTGGCCCACAAGGTTATGCTATGCACTTCTGCTCTATACCATTGGCCCCCATCGTCAACAGATTTTGAAGCAATACACCACCTGCTGAAATGTGGTGAACAGCAGATTTGTGCTGTGGATGTGCAGCCAAAAAGAACAAAGACAATGCTGAATCTATAACCTTAACGACTAAGGCAATTTGGTCCATTTGCAAACTAGTGAAGTGTACCTAATAAAGTGTCCAACAAGTGTAAGGTTTAATACAGTCCTCCTTCAATTGCACAGATATAATTTAACTTTCTGTACTTTCAGATGTCAATTATAATGCAGTATAGATGCAAAGTATTTAATGCAACAAGTGAAAAGTAAAGCCAAAGGACAAGAAGCATCTATTGGATAAGCTTATTGAATAAAAGTTTACATCCAAGGTAGGTGGTGCAAGTATTTTGAAAGGAGGAACAAAATGCTAAGCTATAAAAACAATGACTTAAAATGGTACAAATATTGAATTGCGTTAAGTATTTCAAGACAGACAATATAAGCTAAATCAAGTTTCCATAATCAGAAAGTGAAGAGCAGACAGTTGGAAGAGATCACTGCAGGTGAGGAATGTCCCTTTATTAGCCAAAGCAAAGGAGACTCCACATCAGGTATGGTAATACGATCATACAAATTTGTTCACAGCAATATCAGAAACAAATACGAGCTTAAAGTGAAAACATCAGAATTATGATAGAACGTACAAGCAACATAATTCTAAGAAACTAAAAACACTACAGACTTCATCTCAGCACTCTACAGTCCAAACACCTACAAAACATTTTCTGCGAAAAGGGGCTTGGGTATTCAGGGAAGCATAATTCAAAAAATGCATTATCATAAAATGTGAGAGAAAAAGAAATTAGCAGCTCTGTTAAAAAAAGAAAAACATGACTCCACTGTCTTGCCATCCCATATCCTCTATATGGTAACACTGACCAATGCATCAGATTTAATCAGCATGATTTTAATAAACAATTATGTAAGCATAATCACCATTGCAACAGGTCACAGACATTTGATCGCAGCAAAAAAGCTTCTCATAATTTCAAAATTTAAACATGGATTATGAGTTCAACACAGCGGCAGATTTCATCAAAGCAACATAGGATGTAAAGATTTGAATGCAGCGAGTGCATGTAAATTTTTACCATATGAAAAAACAAACATTTTATCACAGCATCATACTGTGGTTGTTCATCTTACCAAGCAACAGAGCATGTATATTTCAAACCACAGCAGCAGAGCATAAAGCACATACAGCAACAATGTTTGACACTTTACAATAAGGTTATCATAGCAAAGAAAGACAGATGACTGTAGACAACATGACGAGAAAAAAAAAAGCTACACTCTCAGTGAAAATAATATGGAAGGACCAAAATCCTGCCAATATCATTATAACCATCATATTCGCAACCACTGTGGGTTTGTAGAAGCAAAGTCAGTGGAGCAGATGCAGAAAAATAACCAGAAAAATATGTGGATTACAGTCCTGCAGGGCTTACCTGTAGGTATCTACACAAAGGAGGAGTTTTGGTAATGACAGTCACTGAGCTGAAGGTCTCAACAAGGTTCTTGACAACTGGCTTACTTCAGAATGGTTGTGGTTTAGCCAGAGTTGTTGATCCAGACGAATGTAAAATCTTATTTACAGTCATTTATTAATAATATTTAAACCAGGTTTATTTTAACTTTACGCGCTCCAATAGGTCTGTCATTAAGTTCCATTACTGCAGCAGTGGCCTCATCTTGGCTCTGGAAAGCCACCATTGCTTCACCATTTGGCATGCCTTTATCATTGAACTGTAAGCAAACTGAACCTGGTACCACCTGGTAACCATAGAAGAAGTCCATAATCTCATCCACAGTTACAGTGAATGGCATGTTCTGAAGCTTTACGATTGTTGGACCAGCAGCATTACGCTGATTGCTGGGGTTGTTGGATCCTCCAGGGGCCGAAGGGTTCCGGAGGGCTTCGTTCCCAGGAGTAAACACTTGCTGTCCACCTGCTGCTCCGCCACTTGGAAGTCCCTGGTTATTGGTGGTGGTGTTAGGCCCTCCACCCCGGTTCTGTCCTCCTCCACTTCCCTTTCTATTGGCATTGTCAAAAGGTACTAGGCCTCGAAGCCCATCCTGGCCAAAAGGAGCTCCTCCGGTAGCTCCAGGGCGAAAACCAGGTGGCTCCAAGATAGGAGCGCCAGGTATCCCTGGAACCAGAGGAGGAGCAACACCTAGATTTACTTCCCCTAACCCTGCTGCCAAAGGAGGCATGGGAGGAGGTCCTGCAAGCCCGTTACCTGGGGCAGAGAATGGTGTAACAAACGGGTTAGCGTTGAGGCTGCCCATGGTGTTTCTAAGAAAGGTAAATTCATCACCACTCATGGCTGCAAAAGGATTAATTTGGGGGTGCTGGGGATTAGGTGGTGCCTGCTGGTGCTGGTTTTGGTTCTGATGGCTTTGGTTGCGCTGACCTCGCTTGTTTTGAGGTGGAGGATTTCTCTCAATCTCCTTCATTTGTTCAAAGGTCACCAGATGGACGAAGGCATCACGGCCATTGAGTTTTTGCCGGTGTAGCCTTTCAGTTTTGCGAGCATCCTCCTCAGTTCTCAGCTGTAGGATGGCTTGCCCCAAACCATTGCCATTACTATCTGTAAGAACTTTCAGCGTTTCCTCATATATGCCTATACCATCAAAAAAGGCACGGACATCCTTCTTGGAAATGTTGTAGGGAATGTTGCTAATGTGGACACAATTCCTTGGTGTTTTCATGCCATCTGGGTTCTTGCCATCACCTTGTCCTGCTTCACGTTTGCGGATAGCATCAATCTTTTCTAGCATTCCTTTTCGGCTGATTGGATGGACCTGGATAAAGCGGGACCCCATGTACTGCATGTGAGCTCCAAGCCCAGTCTTGTAGTCCTGTTCTGACTTAAATTCAAGGAAGCCCTCCCCTGTAGCCCGCCCATTTGGGCCATAAGAAATAAAGACACTCTCTTCTACAATGGCCAAATTGTTGAAAAACTCCTTAATTTGTCTCTTATTGGCCTCATAAGGCAGACCTTTCAGATAGACACAAAACTCCTGCCTGTGAGGAGATCGTGACCTCTCTCGTTGATCTCTGCCTCCAGGACCAACATTGATGCGGCGATTCTGATGATCCTGGGGCTCATTATGTAATTTACTAATATTATGAGACACATGGCTCATCCTGCTGTCACTGAGGCTGGCCCACTGATGCTCAGAGCCCGGACTGATCTCAATGAATCTCTGGCCCATCATGCCACCACCTCGCTTCAAAGCTTCAAAACTATCCTGGGGCAAGAAGAATTTGACAATTGCCCTTCCATTTGGTCGACCCTGCCCATCCCTCTGTAGGCGAACCCCATCTACTCCAAGACCTCGAAAGAAGTCCCTGACTTCCATCTCCGAGCAGGAGAATGGGAGATTTTGGAGGAGAACATACAGTTCATCAGGGTTTGATCCCCCTGCTCCAGTGGCAACAACTGCTGCAGCTTTCATATGAGCTTGAAGGCCAAGTGAGGCCAATGGAGAAAGAGGGTTGAACAACATGGGATTAGGGGTTCCAAGAGGCAGACCTGAGCCCATTCCTGCTGGGGGAGGTAAGGAGGGGTTGAAAGGAGGTAGAGAGGACATATGAGGAAGGTGGGCTATAGGTGGCACTGGGGGACCTTGGGACAAAGGTGTAACAGAAGGAACGGGCGGAAGGGTGGACACTGGAGGAGGAACTGAAATAGTGGGCAGTGTGGGCATTGGGGGCATGGAGGGCATGTTAGCAAGAGCAGAAATGGGTGGAGGACCAGCATTGAGTGATGATAGAGCTGTGGAAATTGTGGGAGTTGAACTATAGTTATTGGGGAAGCTTGGTACCACATTGGCCATGGTTGCTGCTGCTTTGTTAGTTGGTTGGTCCTGTGATGAGCTTACAGCAGTCACTGAAGCTGGGGTGTTTGTAAAACCCTGATTCCCATGGCTACTAGATCTCCCTCCTGCCCCACTTTGTACCGTGGGTATGGAGACTGTCGGTGCTTGACGGTTTGCATTTCCGGCTGTGGGTGCTGTTATCTCTACTGACCCTGCTCCAGCTTCAAATCTACGGCGGCTAAGTTCAATCATGTTCTGCATTTCTGTCTTGCTACTGAGTAACAGTGACACTTTAGAGCCTTTGATAGACCCGCCTGTACGCATCATTCCTAGTCGAGCATCTTCATCTGTGGCAAACACAATGAAGGCTTCACCATGTTCCCCACCCACGATGTGAACTCCCCCATCAGGAATGGTTAGGCCGGAGAAGAAGTGTCTGATGTCCATGGTCCCAGCCACTATGGGCAGACCCTGCAGCCTGATGACTACAGCCATATTGACTGTTTAACAACAGCCCTACAACCTGGGGAGAAAGCAATACTACCATCAGATGAAGAGCAGAGGGAAGCAGAGGTTTCTAAATGTTTCAGACTTCAAACTATGCAGGCAAGTAACATTACATTTTTGATAATATAGAAACTGTTTGTTTTTTTTTCCTAAACTTTGCAAAGTTATTTTGGCTTCTGATATTGGAAACCAGAGGTGTTTTGAATTAAAAAAAACACGTATCACTTTGAAAAAAATTAAAAAAATGAAAAACACTAAAAGGCCAACCTCTAGCAAGTTTGGCAATCTTGATTCATAAAAATTATGAAGCAAATTAGATTTTTTTTTTTTTGCTCTTTAAAATAAATGGAGGCTATGAGCATGAACAAAGTAACTCAAAAAAGGCAATATTCAGAAGGCTCTGATTTCACACTGTAGTTTCATACCGACAAATAACTGAATCAAATCAATAAATTAAAAGCTAAAAATAAAGTCCAAAATGTTGCCATGTTTAGAATTGTTCATGGGCCATTTATCACTAGACAAAAAGGCCAAATACCCGTGATCAATTGATAGTAAGCAAACAGGTATACAAGCTATTTCATACAATACAAATCATCTTAAGACATTTTGGTTAATAAGTACCTTCCGTTTAATCCAGCAAATGTGTTTAGCTTGTAGAAAACCTAAAGCATACGCGTGAACATTCTATTGTCAAATTACCCTGATGCTTACATTAAAAAAATAAATTAACTCAAAGTGATATGAGGCGTAATCAGATTACTTTTTGGTGACAATGGGGAAAAAAAACCTGTAGTACTATTTTACTCAAGTTTCATGGGTCATCGAAGAATGACAAACTTACTTTCAAAGTAAGATTTTCTCATTTAATCACAATTTCATTAACAGAAGGATATAGTCACACTTTGCTAAAAAAACAAACAAAAAAAACACATTTTTACACCTCAAGTACTAAAGCTAAACTGAAGTTGGATCAATTTCTTGGACACCTTTAAAAAAAATCTTATTTTCAACATTGTAAAGCAATCATTTAACTCCATAAAATACTTTTTAAAAAGTCTTATCTTAGTCCATTTAGGATGCATTGACAAGTCCAGTTTGGTCAGCTTTAATCAAACTGTAGTACATTTGCTTAGAAAGTCTAGTTCATTTTGGGGGAGGTGAATGCACAATTGAATTCTGAGTGAACTATGGCTGGCCTAAAAACGTAGATCTCAGTTTTGTTGAAGTGAACTGGGACAGTTCAAATACGATTGCCAAGCGGACTGGAGACCACTCCAAAAGCAGGAAGCAGACTGTGGCGCAGAGCATTCTGAGTAAATGCAACCAAAACACATGTGCAAATCCAGAATAGTGGAAGAAATTGCTCGGGACCTTTTATCAAAGACAAAAGACAAATTCTACATCCACTAAAATTTGACACCGCCACATTTTATTTACATTTGGTGAAGAAGGAAGTTGTGCTCAGTATCTTCTTCAGAGGTTTTTGTGCAGTTTCCTTCAGTGATTATTGGTGCAGCATCACCACAGGCCAGGGGGGAACAGGTTTTTCAAAGTGTTTGGTTCGTTTGACACAATGCAGTGTGAAATCGAACTGCACCAGGTGAATATGTAACAAGTATTGCAATTTCAGACTCCAACTGAACCTAGTCTACCGGACAGTTGTGAAAATAAATTAAAATAACACTCTGGCCAACTGTTGGTTCTGGACTTTCTTTAAAAAAGCCTTGAGTGAGGCTGGGCAATAACTCAAAAACATTTATTTCAAGTGAGCTATACAAATGGCTCTAAATATTTACCCTTCTGCATACAAGTCACTGGAAGCATGTACTCCTGGAGGTACCGAGGCCAAATTGCCCAGTCCTACCTTTACACCCAGAACAGATAGCTAAAACTGCTACAAAACCAGTGTATAGAGAACTAAGTCATCTGAAAAGGAGAACACATCTTCTCTAGAGATGCACCAAGAATCAGCTGGTGACCAAAATCAAACATTGACCAATCAAAAACTTAAAAGTCCAATTTTTTTCCAATCTCTGAAATCTCCATATTGATCCACTAGCAGATTTTGTGTGACTTGTTACTGCAAGATTCCAAGTTAACCATTTACAGTATCAATAAGATGTTCCGAAATTAAGTCAGAAGAAGCACAAATGCAAATTTAAAAGAAAACTGTACTCTGGATGCATTCATATTGGCTGTTCAGTCAGAGTGCTACAACAGACAGGTCCTATTATGCATTTTGCTCAATATTTCTTTTTTTGCTGTTTGATTTGGTACCTAACCTTTTCGGGTACGAGAAACATCCCTCTGTCATAAGATACCAATTTGTAACCACTTTGGAAAACTTTTAGTTTAATTAGCAAAAGGTGGAAGACGGTCTTGAGACAAATTCATCAGATACCAGGAAGGCATAGCTTAACAGTCAATCATTCTCGCACAACTGATGGCCAATATAAGATTCAAAAGACATCTTAAAAGAACAACTACACAATATTGTCTTTTTCTTTAAATGGTATGTTTTTTAAATTCACTCCTCTTACAGACACAGACATGGTGTGATGCTACCTGTTTCTGATAAATAATGACTAACTGAACTCAAGGAAACTGTGCTAAAAATCTATTTTTATTGCTGATAATTATAGTTCATACAAGAAAGCAAAGCAAGCTAAGATAAATAGGTTTATCAAAGTTTTACACATTTTTGACGTTTCTGAACCCTACTACTGACTTGAGTTAAAAAAATAACTTGTCTCTTCTTAAGAGAAAGTTATATTTTTTGTACCTTGGAATGCAGAGAAATCGGCTTTGTTTGCTCAAACTGGTCAAATGTGGTGCAAAAATAAATCTCATGCAGTTCAAACTCACCAATGCAACTAAGCAGTGTGTATACTTTCACTGAGTTACAGGATTTCTGCAGGACACTGAAACCTGGTGAAAGGGTCAGAGAAACAAACATTCCTGTTCAAAACATTGTTCATACAGCAAAATGACATGAAGGGCGAAAAAGTGAAAGGTGTGTTTCAGTAACTTGCAAAATGTATTTAATAATTTAATCAGTGTCAACAACTAACTCTGAACCGGACTCAAAATGTGAAAAATGCCATATTAATGTATAATTGCCTAAAAGTTTAAACTGAACAAACATACTAAAATGTATCAATACTGAACTTTGAGAATCAACTAATGACACCAGCCTCCCAACCTGAAAGAACTAAACACTTGTAAAGGGTGAAATAATCACAACAACAAACAAAGTTATCCCAGAAATCCAAAGGACTCAGCCAAGTTCTGATGAAACCAGATCTCAACACCAAAAAATCCCTGGCGTTATCTCACAATCAGGCACTCAGCAAAATAGTTACATCTTCATACATCTGAGTCAGCAAACAGCACTTCAGCTCCACCTTGTACAACACATCAGAATGACCATCTTAACCAGCAAACATTATGATATCAACCAAACATTAATATAATAAGAGAAACTCTGTAGACAACAGAAGCATTATCATTAATTTTTAAAAAGAAATCTTAGGAACATTTATTGAGAGCAGCATTAGCATCATGCCAACAAGAGCAACATAAGCATCATATAAACCACAGCAACGTTCACAACTGATTATCAGCAAAGAACAAATGATAGCAGCTGATGAACAGAAAAACAGTGGAAAAGAGCAGCGCAATATGGCAGCTGAGACCAATAAAACACGCAGAGCAACAGAAGATGGAGCAAACTTGCCACTTGGAAAATCCTCTGCATTGCCATTCAAGATGGAGGGGACATTGCCCTCTGTAACTCAAGCAAAGTTAAAATAGTTGGAAATACAAAATGCCTTCATGCCTGCAGTGTACTATACAACAACATGATACTCAACATCATCATCACCAGAGAACCAAGCGCTACACTGCAGATTACACAAAAAACAACAGAGATGAAGGACAATTCTTTCAATGTTTTGAAAAGTAATCTTCAAGGAAGTTGTAATGATCCTCGCACATTGGTGTTAATGTACCTAAGCAGGCAGCATAAAGAGGAGAAATAAGACCAAAGTACAGTAGAAAGCAGGAGAAGAAACCATCCAACCAACCCTGGATACTCAAGGAATAGCGATGCAAAATGAAGCTGGAAAGATTCAGAAAACCACTTCCTGCAAAAAGAAGAAACAAAATGCAGATTTTTATTTTTAAACAGCAAATTCAGAATCAGGGAACAACACAAACAATACTCCCCATGTTTTTTTTTAAAGTAACTAAATCAGTAGGAGGGACATGCCAACGCAACATGGAGATCAGATCTCTGACAAAACAATAAGACAGCATCAAAAAAATCTGAGGTCAAATCCAACATGCCTTTTCCAACCTCTTGCTGTTATTGCAGTTACTGATCATTTCTGACTCTGCTTGTACAAAGCTGCACTGGCATCCACATTCTGGACAGGAATTCATAAAAATAATTGTTATAATCAGTAATTCGGTCACAAAATACAAGATATAAAGCCATTCAGAATCTGCATTATGTTCTCCAACAAGAGTACCTTCAAGTAAACATTAATTATCAAACACAACACAAATGAGCAAAAAGAAAATAGAACCACAAAGGCCACTTTTTTCAGCTAAAGTATCATCATACTCAAAATGCATTTGTGGCAAATGTGTTATTTTACTGTAAAATAACAAACTGTATTTTTTGCACTGCATAGAGCATTTGCTCTGCTTTAGAAAAAAACTATATTAGTGAGAAGCAAGATATGCACTTTCAGGGCAAACAGTTAAATCGTGTAAATAGAGAGAAATAAACCAGTATCTATTAAACTGCGATTTAGGCTCTCATGTTTTCATAGGATTCAATGGAAATGGAGGAAGATACATTATCCCAGGATTCAAGCTTTTAAAACAATGGCTTCAGCTACACACAGTCTTAGTTTAGAAGTCCTATGCTAATTTATTTCGAAAATGTTGCCAACACCCCTATATAATCTACATGTACACATACGACACGAATTACTTGAGAGAATTGGTCTAGGTTCAAGTAATGAATTACGTCAAGACATGCTATGATCATTGCTCCAAATTACAATTATTTTATCAAACTTGATTCTTGAATGAAAATACTTTGAAATAAAATACTTTGAAAATATTTTGTTTCCGTTAACAGTTTCCTGTATGCAGCCGTAAACACAATGAAACAAACTTTAATCAGCTAACCTCATTGTGAGCTGTACCGTGAAGAAAATAATGAATTTCGGCTAGCTAGCTAACGGTAAGTAGCAATCAAAAGATACGAGATTTCGAGCAAAACCATGCTAAATATTTAGTCAATGCTGTGCAAACTAAGCAAAGCTTCGACACATATCCTCTACACACATTTTCTAAAACTCGTTATCGGCTAATTCCAACCAGCGTGTTTCATTTGAATTAGCATCCATTGAGGCTAACGTCCCATTAGCAGCCATAGCTGCTGGTGAAACCTGTTAATGAGTGTTTTAGAGCTGAAAACCGAGCAGTACGTGGGCTTTTCGAGCCGCTTGGACAGTGTCATTAAGCGGCCTGTCGAATGTGGATTCTTACCGAGGAATTTTGTCAATTTACACACTGACGTTTTAGTCATACACGGGAGTCTTTTCTTCTCTCTGCAGGGTGTTTCTGCACGAAATGTCGGCGCAAACACCGCGATAACAGCAATGATAACGCGAGAGCGTGCAGCTTCCGCCCCCTGCTGGTTGAATCTGGTTAAAGCAAACTCTTCTTAATTTTTATTGGAGGTTGGCAAAGAAAAAAAAAAAAAACACGTCGGGTTGGCATTACCGCCACCGTAAGTGGAGTGTGGTCCATTAGGATTTCATTTATAATATCTAGATCAGTGGTGCTCAAGTTCAGTCCTTGAAATCTACTATCCTGCAACTTTCAGATGCATCCCTGCTCCAACACACCTGAATAAAATGAATGGCTCGTTGCCAGGCCTGTTTAGAGCTGATCCCAGTCTGTTGGAGTAAGGATACTTCTAAAAGTTGCAGGATTGTAGCTCTCGAGCACTGGACTTGAGCACCTCTGATCTAGATGCACATAGATATTGATATTAAGTCCAATGAATAAATTTTGATCTATTTAAAAATTGAAAACCATGCCAATTAACTAAAATATTCATTTGTCAGAAAATAGAACAATTCATCAGTAAAACTGTTTGATGTATAGACATTTCACTGCACTTTAATCCGTATTGTATGTATTCAAAGCATGTTATTTGTTTTGTATATAATAGAACATAAAAAAATATGGTCTCTGCAAGGAGAGTGAAGCTTGTCAGAATTTTGGGGAAAAGACTTGAGACTTGAGACTGAGGCAAAGGTTCAGCTCCCAACATGAGCCAGAAATACAGTGGAATGATTGAGTGTTAGGATGGCCTGGTCAAAGCCTATACCCAAACCAATATTTACATCTAGATGTAAATATTGATTTTTCACGAATAATCTCCACCCAAGCTCACTGAACTTGAGCTGTTTTACAAAGAAGAATGGATGAATATTTCATTCTCTAGATGTGAAAAGCTGGTAGACACAATGAAAAAGATTTGCAGTTATTAAAAAAAATTATTTTCCTTTACTTTATGTTGGTCTCATCAGACAAAAAACCTGAGAAAACACCCTAAAGTTTGTGGATATATTGCAGCATGATATGGAATGTGATCATGTATCTCAGCACGGTGTTAGAAAGTGAAATATTAAATTATTTCAGATAAAGAACATCAGTAAAGATAAGAGAGTGAATACAGATGCTTTTCCTTTTAAGTTTGTTTTCATTGGTGAGAAAAAAATGTTTTTTCATCTTCTTTAAAAACTTAATTTTTTTTCTTTTGAATCCTTTAATCATAAACGGTACATTAACCTACAGTGTATGTGTTAAAATATTAAATGTTGTCATTTGATCAATGTCATTTGGTTTTAAACTTATTAAATAAATGAGCTATTGATAATATACTAATTTTTTGGCATATTTTGCAGGATTCCACTACAACTCAAACACCAGCAAGGTGGAAATGAGGTACTGGTGCTAAGAGTTGAGCTAGTTGGACCTTTTGAGCCTTTAACTCTTTAACAGTTAAGAGGTAGGAGCTCTTTAACAGGTGACATGACCGCCTGTGTAAATAGTATAAAAGAAAACACAAATTGGTAAAAGTCTTGATTGCATAAACATAAAGCAGTGATTTTATTGGGTACTAATGAGCACTGTGTAGCGACAGAAATTGTGGAGTAATGAAATACAACAGCTGGAGGAGCCTAGGAATAAAATACATCTCTTAAAGAGATGCTTACATTTACTTTCTAATGTGGATTTGGAAAACAATTTTCTGGATTTCTTTAATCATCTCAAATTTCTGTTTGGAAGTTATTTCATCACAGTTCTAGATTTATTAAGAATTACAGTCTTAAGAATGTTCCACACTAGCTAATGAAGTGGATATTTTAAATGACAACCAGTGATGAAGGTTCAACCTGCTTATTTGATGGGAAAACTGAATAATCCTTGAGATGGATCATAAAAAAAGAGATGAGACAAACTGACATTTGTGTTTAGATTCACACTGTATGTTTTTTGCCCATGAAGTGGACCATTTCCTATCCATATGCCATTTTCATGTAACACTTACTTTATCAAAAAAAAAACAAACAAACAAACAGTTAAATCAAGGAGTGCAAACACTCCCATACAAATACCTGCTTTCAGATGTAACAAACTGAAATCAACATTTACAAAAATTCATTTCTTTTCATCACCCAAACTATCATCACTTTTCGATTTGATCAAGGGCAGCCTCATTAGTGCATCACCTTGTCAGGAGGCAGCGTCATGCGGTGGGCATGCGTTTCATCCACAGGGTCAGTGAAACTGCTCATAGTTGAAGGCAGATGTGTGTTTTTTTTAATATTACATCAAAACCATTCCTTTTTAAAACACTCCACATTTTAACAAGACCAAAGTTGGATTTTGTAAGCTGAGTTTTACCTTAAAAAACTTTTAACCAGGCTTTGACATCAGGATGATAGTAAATCCATGTAATTCAAACTGACACATACTGAAGCAGCGACTGCATCTATATATTGCATATAAAACGGTAGATGCATGTTTACTGTAGTACATTAATATAAATAAGAACAGCTGGCATAACATGCCAGTTTTTCCTTTTGCTTCTATTTATTTTAAATGATGTAATAGATTTTTCCTCTCCTTGCATCTTACTCAAAAATGGCACAAACTACATATCCTGTTCATTGTACTCTATTGTTCTATCCCTTATCATGATTCGTAGGATTCAGCTTACTCAGCTTTCAAGCTGCATCTCAGATCATATAAAGTTGCACATTTTATGGAAGCCTCCTTGTAGAATACAACTATCAGAGACAGCAGTGTGGTTGCTTCATGTCTCTTACGAGACCAACTTGAGGAACTTGTACAAAAACGAAGAGCTACATCTACAAACAGACTTCAAGTCGGACAGGAAGTTTGTGCGTGTTTGCTTAGAGGAAAAAATAGCTGGACCATCCCAAGAATTTCTCAGGAACCGTAATCGTTGTCGGCAAGCAGTGGGTGGGGTCTAGTGCTGCGTCCACTTGATGCTCTTCAGGTCAATGCCTTCCTGAACCATCTCCCAGAGAGGACTGAAAAAAAGAGGAGACAGAGGAAGGTTAGGGAAGGCAGAATTATTTAAAAATATGTTACAGTCAACAATAAGACGTGACCAGACGAAAAGTAAGAGTTGGTCACCTCATCTCTCTGAGTCTGCGGACGTGCTGGATGCATTTCTCTGCTGTGTAATCGACTTCTTGTTCTGTGGTGAACCTGCCAATACCAAACCTGCAGCAAAGGGATTCTCTTTGATCTTATGCACATAGAGTTTCATTTCAACGCTTCTCACAAGATTAACCAGTGCAATTTATCACTAAATATACAGAACTAATTCATTCCATTCCAATCTTATAATATACAGTTATATTTAGATATCGCCATCTAAATCTGGGTCTATTTATATGACTGGACTACATTAATTGATTCTATACACCAGGATCTGAATGCGACTGGTTTTATTAGGACTCTTAATAGTTTTTTGGTGATTTGACACTAGACAAATAACCCAAATGAAATTAAAATATAAAGGTCCCATAACCAAAAAAATAGAGATCTCCTTTGTCTAGTATTTGTACCTGATGGAAGAGTGAGCAAGGTCTTCATCTGCTCCAATGGCTCTGAGGACGTATGATGGCTCCAGAGAAGCTGATGTACATGCACTGCACTCACACAAACACTTTTCTCTTTAAAAAAAGTAACAACATTATACAGTTTTAAACTCATATTTGTTAAAGGTTGCAGTCTGACCTTCCAGATGACAAAGCAACATCCTTCAGCGCCATCAACAGACTTTCTCCTTCCACATAGGCGAATGAAAGATTAATGCATCCTGTAAACACACACATTCAGGTTTTTTAGTAAACAAGCTTTAAATTCAAAACTGTCTTTTATGCTCCTCCTTCAAACTTACTGAACGGAGGCTTTTAGGTCGAATTTAAGAGTATAACTTTAAAGTTGGTTTTAAGTTTAGAAAAAAATACTAACTAGATAACAAGAATGAAAGAAGGGAAGAGTGCGGATAGGAAAAAAATTACCAGGGTAGCGCTGTTCTGGGTCTCCATTCATGACAACTTCAGGAATCTCAGACATGATCTTCTGGACCAGACGGTTAGCTAACATGGACACTCTTTGATGATCATACTAAACATATAAACAAATATTAGGTAATCATCAGGTCTGGCCACTCAGTTTTTCTTCCTGATTTTACCTCCATCTCCTTCTGAGATATGCTGCAGGCGGCTCCCAGCCCGACGGCCAGCGGAGTGGGTACCGTCCCAGAGCGAAGACCTCTCTCCTGGCCGCCCCCATTCTGCAGCGGCTCCAAACGAACTCGAGGTCGGCGTCGCACAAACAAAGCGCCAACGCCTGCAAAAAAACACACACGTTACCAATTTACTCTCTCATAATTCATCAAAACCCATAAGCAGATATGCAGTGGTTTAAGTAAATGGGTACAAATGGGTTTGTTACAGGTATGAAATGGAAGTAGGCCGTTTACATTATTATCTTAACCAACTAACGCTAATTATGCTAACCTTTGGGTCCGTAGAGCTTGTGACCACTAATGGACATCAAATCGACCTTCCAGTCAGAGACACTGATAGGAATCTTTCCAACAGCCTGCGCAGCATCAGTGTGCAAGAAGACTCCCTTGGATCGGCAAATCTGACCTGAAAACAGGATGACAAGTAAACCTTGATCAGACCAATAACATTAGCCAAGCAACAACAGTTGGCTGATTTACTTTGTGGTAGCAAGCGCCTATTAAATGCTGCCGCATCTACCGATTTCCTTGATGGGCTGCTTGACACCAATTTCATTGTTGACGGTCATCACAGACACCAGCGAGGTTTCCGGACGGATGGAGGCCTCCAGTAACTGCAATCACACACACATGTTTTATAGTTAGATCTACAACCACAAAATTCCACAAATGCCCTGTTACAAAGGGAAATTCTCGTGATGTAAAAAAATCACACCATGACAAATCATTTAAACACTTTTTCCACTTATACGGTGACATGATTTTGGTATAAAAGTCAACTAAAACAAACAAATCTGTTAGAAAACTAAAAAAGGTGAATTTACCCAGTTGTATAAGTTTGTACACCTTTGAAATTGCTTCTGATTGATTTTTAGCGTTATTGGAGCAGTCTGACAGCGTCTTATCTCTTGACTTCTAAAAATTCTCCAGATCTATCAGAGTGTGAGAACATTTACTGTCTTCGGCTTTTGACAAAAATGGTCAGATTTAGTTCTAAAGTTTTGCAAATTTTTCTCTCGAGATGTCATTATTTTTATTGGACCAAAACTGGCGAGTATGTAAGAAAAAAAAAACATAGATAACTTCAAACACAAAGTTGCTTCCTACTTTCTCCCTGCCATGAGTATGTATTGTCATTTGTAGAAAACCAGTTGGAAATTCCTAGTGGCTGACTCTTCTTCAGAGTCGACCTGGGAAGTTTGAGTCTTTTCCTTTTATCTATTTTGGACTATGTTTTCTTTTCAGTTCAATTGCAGTTCATTTCATGTAATATGTCAAAAGTTTTAAACAGCCTTCTTAAAGACTCATATTTTACCAACATTAAATCTTGACATTTAACATGGATATGCACATTTGAGAGTCACTGTAGACATTGTGAGTGTGAACACTGTTGCAGTGTACCTGCAGGTCCAGAAGTCCATTAGTCTGGACAGGCAGGTAGGTGACCTCAAATCCTTCAGCCTCCAGGATCCGACACGAGTCCAGAACGCATTTATGTTCAGTCTGTGTTGTGATCACATGCCGCTTCTTGGCCTGGTAGAACCTGGCCACACCCTGCAGGGAGGAATACAAAAGATCAACACCGAGTGAGGTCCCGTGTCTTAATTTTTATGATTTTTTTTTTTGCTTGGTTTTGGTGTGCTCTCATTTTATCTCATCATGTTTAAGTTTGAGTTATTAATCAATTATTTCCACACTATTCAAGCATTTTGCAACCATCAGAGAACACAACAGAGTACATGCTAATATAATGTGCAGCAATTATTTTTATTATAAAATAACATTTTTAATTTTTTCTTACTTTAAAACAAAACTAGATGTCAGAAGCGAGTTCAGGTTGTCAGTGTGTGTAAATATAATAAAGTAAAAAGACGGGACCTTGATGGCCATGTTGTTGGACTCTGTGGCTCCACTGGTGAAGATGATTTCTCTGGGATCGGCTCCAATAAGATCGGCCACCTGCTGCTCATGGAAAAACACACAAAGTCAGTGGCTATTTTCAATATTTTTGTAACACTTTCCACAACATGGTCCAGAGTTTCCTCAGCTTTCCCAATAATTGCATAAATGTATTCTAATTTATTCACATGATAACATGTTATAAAACTAAAGCAACAGAATGAAAATATGCATTTAGCAGAAAGGGTTTGCTAAAAGTAAACCATTTAGAGATGTCAAGCAGACCTGTAGCCCATCCAGTGGCAGATTTTGATAGGGGCACAAGAATAGTCACAAAAGTACAAAGTTGTACCCCAAATTAATTTTCTGCAGAAGTTAGTATCTGATTTAGAAATTTTTACCCAATGTTGAAAATATATATATATATATATTTTTTACTTCTTAATTGTTTTTGATTGGTTGCATAATTAAAAATGTAGTTCTTTGCAGAGCAGCTATAGTAGGCTGTGTGACTATGTGTGGGGCAGAAGTGGGGAGGCAAAAGAAGAGATTTTCCCAGGGTGCAATTCATTAAAGATCCCACCACTGACTACACCTGATCACCACTAAACTAAGGTAGGGGAGCTCTTACTGAAGTATTTGCATACTAAAAGTTGTTTCCTACTTTCTCCCTGCCCTGAGTGAGAGTCTTTATACCTTCCTGGCATTTTCCATGGCAGACTCGCTCTCCCAACCGTACGCATGAGTCCTGGAGTGAGGGTTTCCATAGTAATTCACCTGATATGGCAACATGGCATCCAGCACTCGAGGATCCTAAATATTCCAAAAAGACAAATAACTTGTTAAACACACACATAATCCATTAGTTTAGGAAGACGCATGGTGTGCTGAGCCTGCTTCAAAAATGATCTTCATCAGAGGTTTTAATAGAAGCATAAGTCTCTTTCAAATGATAAAAGAGTGAATTTGTTGCCAGTAAAGACGGACAGGATTTCCACATGATCAGATAAATCAACTACAAAGAAGAAGTTTAGGAAGTGAAGGTCACACAAAGAAAACCTTACCCAACCTACAATGGGATATGTTAGCTGGAGAAGCTGATTTTCTTTTCTTCTGTTTTTTTTGTTTAAAAGAGCTTCTTTGCTCATTAGCACTTTGAAGCTGTTGCCACATGAATAGAAGTCATTACTACTGAACTTCAAAATACAAAACTAAATTATAAATGCAAATACAAGGCAAAACAATTCATCATGACTTGTTGAATAATTGACAGGAAACAGTTACCATAGGAGTAGTAGCCTGGAAGTCCATGTAGAGGGGCCGCAGCTCATCTTTCTCCAGTTCATGTTTCTTGATCAGCTCTACAGTAAAAAAACACAATTCACACAACATTTTAAACTCACTACAAAAATGTCCAAGACAATCAGGACATTATACAAGTTCAAGATAATTTCAGCATAAAAGGTTGTTACTGAATGAAGTATAGCTATTTGTCATATTTTCTGATCTATCCAAGCTGATTAAATGATTGACCCAAAATCAGGTAATTGTCAAATATTTCAAAATATAAAGCTACTCTGAAAACAACAATAGTAGTTTGGCTGATAGAAGAATCAGCTGATTTTATAACTCAATGATATAGCCAGGCAGGATTCCTGCCTGGCTATATCATTGAGTTATAAAGAACACATTGTAACATTTTTTTGTTGTTTTAAATTGTACTTATCTTCAGAAATAAAAACTACAAGTTAGCAGCATAAAAGTTAACATACATTTCTTTCAATTAGGAAAATAAGTTTTTAAGTCACCAAACCAACTAATGCTCTAATTACGTTTTTCACAAAAGATAATAATTATTATTAGATTGACTTGGTCAATATGTACAGTATAAAATATACTCTGGTTGTAAAACCAATCGTGTATGGAAGTACAATACAAAAGACACCATATCATTACTATTTAAAAGCATTAGTGTTGTGAACACTAACGCCCGTAAACACAATTCTTTTTATAAGTTGGCCTTTCAGACTCATTTATATACAGTAATGAAGTCGAATAGCGATGTAATTTTTCAGTACAATGACATTTAATTAGATCACAGGTATTAGAAAGTTTCCTGTACCCCCTAATAAACTGCGTCACTTTGGGGTTAGCTTAATGCTAGCTACTTTAATTTAAATAAGTAGGTTAGATTGCTCCTGGTTGTTGTTACCTTTTTGCATGGAGCTAACGGCTGTCCGCCCAGGACACAGATGAAAAGGAAGCCACGAGGCCGGCCTCAGCAGCCGGGAGGAGATGGTCCTTCCCGGTGAAAGCATCGGGTCGGTAGACTGATTTCAGCTAAAGCTCCGTCGACCTCCGTCCAAACCAACACGCTGACTACAGCTTGAACACCGAAAATATAATGATGTGACCTTGATCAGAAAGCAAGGTTCCTGTGAGAGAAAGCTGAAAAGTCTTTAAAAAATGCTGCACACGAGTAAAGTTCTGTTTTTATCCGTCTGTCACTCTGACACACAGCTTGCAGTAGAATGGGTCAACGTTAAAATAACACATCAACGTTAGCTTCCGGGGAGGACTTTCAAAACAAAAGACGTGACAAAACAACTAGAATAACAAAATTTTCTTTTTAGAGAACTCAATGACATTTCGAGTAAATACATAAATACAGCTGTAACATTTATTTCCTGATTAAGTAGTAGTAAGGAGTTTGCTTGTTATTATTATGCACACTTCTGGAGCTATGTTGTACGATAGCTAAAGATTTTTTTCATCCTGCTAGTTGTTTTTATTTTTTTGTTTTTTTTATCAAGCTGACAAATCATGTTGCAACAATCTAGTGTCCATCTGAGACAGGAAACATTTTATTTTTCAGTCTAGGCACTAAGCTGAACTGGTAAATACAAATGCTGAGAACAATCTTAAGACAGTATATTACTCACATGTGATATTCGTGAGTAATATAATACATATAAACATTTAGTACTGTTTATATGTAAACATTTAAAATAATATATACCATCATTTAATTGCTTTTATGTAAAACCACAAAGGATTTTTTATTCCAATTCAATTTAAAGTTAATAGAATAAAATAAAATAAACACTTGCTAAGGCTAACCTTAAATAACCATGAGTGTTTTTTATTACAGCAAATTTGAATGTGTTTTATTTTGCCAGTAATTTTGAATTCTGATTAGATTTTTTATTTTTTATTTTCTGCCTAGTGCTTTATAACTGTTAGTTTGTTTTCCCTAAAACACAGAAAGAAGTCAGTGATTTACAGCAGTTAGAGCAGTTAGAGCAGTTGTTACAACAGTTAGCACAGCAGTTAGTAGAGCAGTTTGTTTTCACAGAGCAGCAAGAAACATTGTTTCATACTGGCAGTACTGTTTGTAAAAGTATTTCCTATAATATATATTTTGTTTATTTAGCACAGACCTAAAGTAATGTATGGATGGAAACGGTGGTGATATGTGGATTACGACACTAAAGGAATTGAAACTCATAAAAACCGTCAGTAAAGCTTCATCTTTGTTCGGAACGGCATGTTACAAATAACAATCAGCTAACAATTGCAGCACATGGTTGTTTGCCATGTGCAAACAACAAAAATTTTAGTTCTTAAAAATTTTATTGTAAGAGGGGATGAAGGGTTCCTTTAATTTTTGTGCTATGACCCTCCATGTTTTTCACAAACTTAAAATGACTGTTTCTAAGCCAGGCAACTGACCGATGTGTGGAGAAGCACTGTGCTGCAAGTTACGTAACAAAAAATGTGTGTAACTTTTTTAAACCAGGGAAGAACAGTCTGGTTTGTCTCCAGCATGGGTGGGGTCTTCAGGGTTTTAGCTGCCTCCTTCCTGACCCTAGACCTGTAAAAGTCCCGGTTGAAGGGAAAGCCAGCCATAATTATCCTCTCGACCTGATTAACCACACAATGTGCACAGGACTTAATAATGCATGACCAGGCAGTCCTGTGGAAGGTTGTACTTCTTGAATTCCCTCAGGAAATACAGTCTCTAATAAATCTTGATTATTCAATATAAGTTTACTTTGAAAAACATATAAAATACCATTATTTAATGATGGTCGTTAGAATTTATATGTACTAACATTTCTCTTCACTTCATTTTGTGAAGAAAGGTAACTATCATTTTAATTTTCTGCTTCCACATCTCTGACGTTCAACTATGTCGTAATTGTTTGCAGCTTGACTTTACTGTAAAATCGTTGCAAAATAGACGGAAGGAGGAGGTGGGACTTCCTGCGGCCTGTCCGTGCTCTTATTGGCTGCAGGGAATTGTTTTGGTTCGGTTATGGGCGGGATTAAGGATTTGTATATTTTGCTAGATTGGCTAAAAGGAAACGCTTATGAAACTTTATCAAAACTACATAGAAGCTTTATTTTAATACATATTGGATTATTTTGACTTCTTTATTTTTGAAGTGGGGTTTCAATGAAAAATAGAATTTAGTTTCATTACATAAGGCCTTTTCATTTAGTGATTTTTTTCTTCTTCAAATGACAGTAGTTTGTACTGAACCATATATTTTTTTAATGTATATATTTTCTTGAATAAATGCATTTGTATTTGAAAGCAAATGATACATTATTATGTATCATTTTCAACAACATCAATCACATGTACAACATAACATTTTACTCCATCCGATTTCGATTGAGATTTAAGTTGTTATAATGATCTTTTTTGTTTTAAACGTTTCTTCTAACGAATGACGTTCATGAAATATTTATGTTAGACTTTGAAGAAAAACTTTCTGTAGGTCTTATCTGTCAGGATGCCCGTCATGCTGCCAAACACCAGAAAAGGGCTTCTTGAATCCCAAACAGGTTATTGGAGGCGGTGAACAAGAATTACACAGAACACAAACTCCATATTAAGAAATTCTTTCATAATAAGATTATGTTGTATAACTGTGAAATGTGGGTTATATAAAGCATCACATTTCGCAACAAATAATATTTAATTACACATTATTGCCAAGTGAAGATTTTACCAGTTTGTATGTGCTGCTTTTTATCTCTTACTTACTTTGATAACTGGTTTAAAGTACCAGAGCTCACCTATTTATTTTACATTTTTACATAATCAACACAGATCTTTAAGACATGAATTGTGCATTGAGCTATCCGTATTCAATGTTAAAGATTTAACCCAGATCTTAAACCACAGCTGATACGAGGTCTGCCAGATGCTGTGAAAAGCACCGAGAAGCAGTGAAGTACTCCTTACTCAACCGCTGTGCCGGAAGTTACAAATCGGAAGCCAACTTCACTGTCGTGCAGAATGCAGCCATATCTAAGGGTCTAACTAACGACCTGTAGTTTATTTTACTTAAAAATATAAATATTAATGGCAACGGTGTAAGAAATGGGAATGTTTTTACTACCACGGTGGATTTCACCTTAAGGTGAGGATTTTATTTTCGGGAAATTGTGTCTGTTGAAGTGAGAATCCGATGTTGCTACCAGAGAAGCTAACCTGTCAGATTATTTCGGCTACAGATTTCTGTTTCTATGGTTTTGAATTATTTAATCACACAACAAGCCCTTTTTAAATATTATCTGTGATTAACTGCGTTGGTGAGCACTGTCCCGTCGGGTTTGCACCGGTTTGTATATTTGTTATATAATTATTGTTGACAGGTTCCTGTTTTACTAAGTGAGAAGATAAAGCTGTGCTGCTCTAAATTGCTGCATATCTTGACAACTCTTCAGACTGTTTACGTTTTTTGCGCCACAATGGGAATATGGCGCAAAGTATCACTGATTTTAAACAGCCGCCCGAGTCATTGTAGTTTCTCCGTGGGTTTTGCTTGTTTTATTTTCAATAACACGTCGACATATTCGTGGGAGGATATTCTTGTGTGAGTGTGTTGGTTATGCTTCTAATACTTAGAGGTCTAAAATCTCTGCTGAAAAAATAAAAGCACTAATTTAACCATTCTCACTACAGATTAAGCGGACAACTATTTTATCCCTCTTTTGCATCTTTACATTTTACTCTCAGTATCTTTGTTTTGTCAGGTTGTCAGCTTTTCATTCAACTGAATACCCTACTTTTAACAAAGCACTGGAAACTCAAGAGATAAAACTTGTTTGTGTATGAGGAGAACAAGTAGAGGGGATACAGGTAGATGTTGAAAGTCCATAAAGTGTGCAAAACAACAGTCTGTGAGTGTTTTCATTATGGACCAGGCAATGTCCAGATACAGTATTAGGTAAGCATGATCAGCTCATGTTTGTAGGTCAAAGTTTATACCCAAGCTTTTGTTTTCTGTATTGGATTTACATTTTCTTTCTTTCCTTCTTTTTATTTCTTTACCTCTATCATGATTTTATGGCATTTTTACATTTGTGTGGTTTTAATAATTTTACTTTGGATTTTTATTGTTTGTAACTCTGATTTTGCATTTATGAGTTTTTACACAGTATTTGAGTGTGGTAGTGTGGTGATGGAGGCCTTCTTTGCTTATTCAGTACCTGAATTGAAGTCTGAATGTCTGTCAAGGCCACCCCTGAATGACCTGCAAAAGCGTTTTAGAGGGACATGGTCATTGCTAAACTTAAGTGGGTGATTCCTTTTTTGCGGCAACATCTCATGTCCTCATGTTTTGCTTACAATGATTTTTTTGTAAAATGTACAAATATTTACAACAAAGTATTTTAATTATTTAGATGTTTGCCATTATTCAAATATAAATAAAATGCCTTTTAAATATTATTTTGTTCTTTACACACCTTTTTGGTGACCGACATGCTCAATTTCATTGTGTCCGCAGTGCAGTGTAATAGACTTCCTCATGAAGTTTAAACAATAAAATATATATATTTTTGATGTTTTTCTTCAATAAGTTGATTAACTGGACTAAACTTTATTTTAATATGCAATTGAATCTATTAAAACTATTTTTCTTTTTTGATATTTTTTTCATATTCTACATGTACCAGTACTAACTTTCCACCCTGTTAGGATGTTTCCTTTTTGCCTTCAAAAAGGCTAAAATTCCATAAAAACATTTACTGGAAGTGACATCAATTGGTTTTGAAGTAAATTCAACCATGGAAAACAAGGTAAGCTTCAATTGTCCTTACTTAATTATTCTTAGATATATTAAACCTGTATGAGTCAATCTAAAAAGTTCCACCCTGTTAAGATGGATTGTGGAAAATGTTTATTCAATAGAATTTAAAAAACATTATATTAGATTTAGTCATTAAAGGTTTGTTATTCTGTTGAAGGTTAACTAGCTAAATGTTGACCACATAAAGAGCTACAAGTAGATTAGTTAGGAAAGTTCCTCCCGGTTAGGTTCATGAACCAAACAGGGAGGAAAACAGGGTGAAAAGTAATCATTTTAAGTCAAATAAAACATTTCAGATGATGGAATCGAGTTGCAGAGTAATCTGGGGTATTAACAGATGTCTTTGGCATTTGTCTGTTTTCGTTTCACTAGTTACCCCCATTGACTCCTGTGAGGGGAACAATGAGTACCTGTCATTGGAAACTCCACTACATGGATATCACCTGTTTTTGCCAAATAGAGCCAGGGCAAATACTCCATGCCATGAAAACCCTCAAGTGTGGCTAAATAAAAATGTTTTTTGTGTCCTGGCAGAAGTGGAAATATTTGGAGTCCCATTGTATCTAATTAATACATTTCAGAAAAAAAAAACAAGATACCAGTTGTCAGACTAGTGGAGAGATGGTCTAAAGTAGGGTTTCTTTAGAAATAAAACCCTAACGTTACCCCTAAGCCTTAGTCAAAGTCCTGACTTCAATTTGCTTGAGAGCATCAGCAGACCATTCTTACCGGCAAAGAATCAGACAGGTTATAAGGTTTCCTCTGTTAAAATTTGTTTGATTGATTGTCTGAAATGTTAGTTTGGAAAAAACAAAACATAAATTATTATTGATAATAATAATAACCACTGACACAGAGGGATTACAAGCCTATGGAGACCAACTATAATGTATAATTTAGAGACGGTGGTCACAACCTTTGATTTCTTAACAGGGGAGGTGATACCATGATCTTGGTTCTCTGCACCAGCTGAAAACTGACGTGTTTGATAACAAAACTGCTGTCACTATGGGGACAACAACAAGCGAGCCATGTATCTACGACAAACTGTCTGAGAGCATCGACATCCTCCGCCAATCGGGTTACCGCTATGGCATGTCAGAGAGAGAAATTGAGAGATTCATCAAGCAGGTCCTGGAGACCAACGAGCCAAGAAGAGAGCCTCCACAATTCCCCATTCTAAGAGCCACCATTAAGGTGAAAAACCTGCGGACAACATAACAATCTTGTAATGTCTAACTGTACGGTAGAATGAATGGTTTCTCAATGTTTTAGCGTCTTTTGTTTTTGTGCAGTTTCTGGTGGCTGTGGGCTTCCTGCTGGTGGTGGTGCTGGCCTTCACCTACCCGCAGCGCTCCCCCCAGTTGGGACTGGTAAATCTGGGCTGTTGCAACAGGTCGTCTCCCCTCAGCCATATCCGCCTGCTCTCCCTTCCTATTGCCAAGAAGTACAACCTGCAAGGTGGGAAGTTTTGTAGCTCTTACAAAATGCAAACTTCCAGAAGGCTTGTAACAATCTGATCTTAATTTGGGACAAATAGCTTCTGTATCTTTTTATAAATTTAGAAGTCTTTCTGCTGTATTATGTGTAATCCAGTTTAAGGAATCAACTGGAGCTGTAAATATTAATTCCTCAAGTGACTAAAGTGATTTAGGGGTTCGGAAGTTTTTTGACATCACAAACTCTGATTTTCGTCATGTGTTTGTGTGTGTGGCAGGTTTTCATGAGTGGTGGAGTGCTGGTTCTCTCCGGCAGAGTCTGGTTAACTGTTCGGGATGCGCAGAAATCTCCTCAGTGCTGGAAGTCCCAGAAAGCCTCAGGGGAACTGTGACTCTGCGACGGGGACCTCAGCTGGTCCTGCTGAAGGTCAGCACTCAACTTGATCAAGAGTGGCTATCCGATGAGTGGCCTATTGTTGCTTTTAGACATTTGGTGCTATTAGAGCCTACTTTAAATGTGTTTGGAAGTATTTTTTCCCAGTTTTCTGAATAATCTTTAGATTTTTTTCCTGATAAAAAGGATAAACAAGGTTTAATATAAACACAACACTGGTATGATGTGCTCACAACCTGTGACACAAACTGACACATTTGAATTATGTTTTCAAGAGTGAAATGGATCTGATTTTTTTTTTTAAACTCATTTTCAAAATGCACATTGATCACATATAAATTAAATAAAAACTGCAGCAATAATACACATTCTCATTAGACGTTTTTTTTGTAAATTCATGGCTTTTTTTTTTTTTTCATCAACACTCATCTGCAGGGCGGGGAGTCTCTCAGTATCCAGCGGCAGCAGCTGGAGGCGCTCTACTTAGCCCATTCAGGCTCCATGTCAATTCTGCTGGAGGAGGACAGTGGTCTCCATAGCGACGACCTCGGCCTCCCTCAGGGACCTGCCAATTTCACCCTTCTCTGGTGTGAATCTGTGCCATTTTAGATTAAATTGATTAAATTGTTTAATTGTCTTGCTGAAAGGGGAACCTCAGCACCAGTCTGATGATTGAACCTCTAATGGGTTCAAGAATTGTGTGTTATTTGACTCCATCCATCTTCCCAGTAACTCTAAATAGTTTTCTTGTTCCTGCTGAAGAAATGCCTCTCCTAAAGCATGACTCTGCCCCCATCATGTACAAAACTGGAATAGTGTGGTCAGTGTTATGTGCAGTTTTAGCTTTCTACCAGATATTGCATCTTACATGTTAGTCAGAAGGTCGTATTGTGGTCTCATCCGACCAGAGCACCTTCTTCCAAATGGCAATAGAGGCATTTTTGTTTCAAAAACGCCTTTGTGTCACGGCTTTTCTTAAAGTTGAAAGCTTGAGATGTTGCTAATAGTTTAAATTTGACGTTCCTTTATTTAACTTTATAAAGTATAAATATATCATTATTAAATATAGAATTTATTTATGTGTGATTTAATTTTAAAAACTAGATCTAATTAATTCATGATTGTCAGGAATCTGTCCTGACTGCCAGGACATATTCTGGAGAATATTGGAAAAATATGCATATGATCAATACGCAATTTTTGATCAAATTGAATGTCTTTGTACCTACAGGAGGTTCAGTTCTGGAACCAGGGAAAAAGTGTTGAGATGGCTCTTCCCCAAGGCTGAGCTCTGCCCCCTGCTGGACAGCGCTGGGACCATCCTGCAGCGATGCCTTGTCATCCACAGCATAAACTCTCAAAGCAAGGCAAGTGAAGCTTGGCTCAGAATCTGAGTGAAGTACTTGACAAGAATTACAGATGCTATAGGGAAAATATTAGGGTAAAAAAGACCGCACAAAATATCTGATATTTTGATCTAAGAAGTAAAGATGAATCATTTTTAAAAAGTAATGGAAACATTCCTCTTAAATTTTTAGAATTTATTTTTAACTTTTCCACAATTTTAACTTTTCAGAATAAAATGCATTGTTCACATAAAATACTAAGAGCATCGACAAAATGGTTACAGATACAGAAATTATGCATGCCTTAGACTCCCTCCCTGAGATGTCATTGTTATCTGCTGCTGATGTTTCAGGGTGTCAGGGTGCTGGGTTGGCTGGTGGTGGGGGAGGGGCTGCCAACAGTGCGAGTTGTACCTGTTCAGCGATGCCAGAAACACTGCAGCTCCTTCAACCTTTGGCTGTCACCTGGAGACATGGGTAACTCCTGTTGCAGACACACATTTAAACTCCTTTAGACAACAATAAAATGTTTTGTGTTAAAAGCTTAAATTAGATTTAGAATTAGAAGCTTTTGTTTTTGGATCAGCCCCTCTTTATTCGCTATAAATTTCTTCTCATTCTGACCCAATCTGTGTCTTGATTGTTGTCTTCTTCTTCTGCAGTGTATGCAGACCCCCGGTACTGGCAGATGGAGCTGTTCCCCGGACGTGGCCAGAACATCATTTGTGACGGCACAACCTTTTAGCCTTCAGATGGGCAGAGTTCAGGACTTGGATGTGACACACAAAGCACCTTTGAATGTTTGGAGCTTGTTGGCCTCTGTGTGCCCATTCTCTGCCCATTGTTGCCTTATAACACCCACAATATTTTGTTTATAGCACCTTTTTGGTCTGATATGCCTCTGAGAACTGAAACCAACTGCACACAAGGAGATCAGGTGGGGGAGAAAAAAAATAAGCCCCTGCAAGATTTTCTTAAGAGTGAAGGTCAGAGGAATAAGGAAACTTATTCTCTAGCTGAACTGTTGAAAATTCATCTGTGCTCGTGCCACAGCTTTAAGCTGATTTCTAGCAATTAAGAAAAAAAAACATCTCTAAAATTACTGGATGCGTCACTGGTCCCAGACCCGGGAATCACTGCCACCATCTGCATCCTGTTCAGTGACTTGAAACAATTTTTGTTGCATTCAGATGCCCCTCAGTGGAAGAATAAAATTAAGTGAAATTAATAATGAGTACACAAGGTTGTTTTTTTTCTGTGTCACCGCTGGAAAAGGTTTTTTAACATGTAGACTGACCATTATTATGCAGACACTAAAATCAGACAAGCTTATCTTGTGATAATTACATCTAGGATTTATTTAGGTGATTAATTTGGTCCTAATCATTTGCAATATTGTGTAAAAAACATTAGCTTTAAACAGTCCTGCCAGTCAAGCGCCAACAACCTATTTTCCTAATTGTTCTGCCTGAATAAAAATGTAATCATCTTTCTGTTCCATACTATTCTTCAGATACAACCCTCCATGAGCATAACCTCACAAAATACATAAGCACGTCCCAAGTTATTTTCTATTCTTTTAGATTATTTTTTTCTTGCAGTCTATGTTTGCAGATTACATGCAAATAACTGCAATTTTGTTGTTGCATTATAGAATGTAAAATAGTTTTCTGCATTATTTACATTGTACATTTAGAACAAATCATTAAACAAGGAGGTAAGAAAAGTAATGTGATGTTTAATCACAAATAAAAAGGAACTTATATTTTTGTGTAATTAAGACAGAGCTTTAAATGTAAAATTATCTTCAGTAAAGATGGTAAAGAGCCCCACTGCTCTGGTTCTTAGTTGAAGAGTGTAAACGGTAAGTTTATGAGTTTGTCTGGATGAATTATTCTGGAGAACACGCATCTGATACTTTGTTCCCCTTTTGAATGGAGGCAGTTATGGCAACACGTTACACTAAGTTACCACACCGTTTAAAGTGGGAAGCATTTTAATCGTCAGTGTTTTACAAAGCTGCTTCTTCAGATTCAGAGTGGTTATTGGATGTTGTGACTTTAAAAGAAATATACTTTAATATATATTTGATTATTACTGCTGAGCTTTGGGACAAGGTGTGAGTGGACAAAATATTTTATGCAAGATCCATAATTAAGTTTAAATCTGTCCACTGAACAGAATTTCTGCATTTTAAAACAGAAAATTACCAGAGCAGAAACAAATATTTAAACTGCATTAGAAATGTAATCGTTTTATGACAAAATAAAAAAGGATGTTCAGCTTTCTTTTGTGTGGCATTATTTTAGATCTAGAGTATTAACTTATTTTACTTGTTTCTATTGTGTGTTATTCTATCCTTTTATTTATAGCATATTGCATTACTCTAAATAGTGTGCATAAATGATTTGATGGTAGTGCAAATTAAAATGTCTATATAAACTTTTTAACTTGATACCTAAGTTTACAGGTCAAGAGCTACAGGCCTAATCATGTTCGTAGTTCATCAAAACATTCAATTTCAGATATCAAAGTTTGCAGAGCAAATAGATTAAATTATTTTCTTTAAAAAAGAAACATCAGGATTAATTTTGAAGTTGCCTTCAACTTCAAAGTTGAAGTGATTTGCACTGCTATTTTAGCTTTGCAGCATATCCTTGTCAGACTGAGGTTAACTATGATGCATGATACTTGTACAAGCATGCATATATAGACTATTGGGTAAAAGGTGTTGAAATAAATTAATTGGAGACGATAATTGTATCACAACTTATTTTAAACTGCAAGAAAAAAAAATAATCTAAAAGAATAGAAAATAACTTGGGACATGTGCATATGTATTTTGTGAGGTTATGCTCATGGAGGATTGTATCTGTCTTAAAATTGAATTTCTTTTCTTGTATTGAATAAGTGCACTCAAATAAAATGTTGAAAGTTTCAACGGTTTTCATTGCCACTGCAATAAAATAAATAATTTAATGATTAATTACACATCTTTACCACAGGTGCAAATAAATGTAATAAAAAGGAGTCATATCCCACTAGTATTACAGTGCAAATGAGACATTTATTCATACTGACTGACAGCTGGTATGTAAATGTTAGAATACCAACACCATTAATCCCTAAATTAATAAAGTCTGTGCTCAGATAAGAAAAAAAAAACACAATAAAGACTATAGAGAATTTATATATATTGATTAAAAATGTCAGAAATCCATGAATACTTTTTGATACAGTTTTGCCAGGCCGGTTATGGCTTACAACAGGGTCTAAGACAATATTTAATAACAGTAGTTAAATGTCTTATCAGTTTAATACCATTTAAAATGTAAGATAAGTAATCAATTAGGTAAGTACTGCTTTGCATCATGGTACAGATATGTTGAGAATAGTGTAACTGAATAAATATCTGCATTGTTATTGTCAGTTTAATGAAGCACAAATAATAAAAACAACTTGCTTGTTTGGTTCCACAGGTTTTAGTTATTGCGCCCATTAGGAGATCTCTTATGAAAAACAATACAAAGACCTTCTTATGGTGTGAGCAGCTCAAACTTAAAACTACCCTCTACAGATTACAGCAGGTGAGCAAACCTTTGAGTCAGATCGCTTCCGAATCTCAGTATATGACTACATACAGTATAATAAGACAGAGGAGACGTCCAGGTACCCTGACCCCTTAAAAGTCTCTGCATTTTCTTTATAAAAATAAACTTCAAATTTGCTAAGAACAAGCAAAGCAAATCTGAAGCAGACTCAGCTGCAGCTGCATTTTGTGTCACGTTGTTCCTGCCAGCAGTGGAGAGGTTTCAGACGGTCTGTTCTGACGAGAAGGTGGAACAGTCCCGTTGTACAGATGGCTGCTCTGCAAAACTGCTACTGCTCGCAAATTTATTTTCTAAAGAAAAGAATAAAAAAGAAGAGATGACCAGATTATTAAACAAGAGATTAGATGATGCATTTATCAGTTTGCAGCAAACAGTGCCCCCTTTGTCACTCATTGTTTTTGACACTCATTGTGTCAAATAAAACATTTGACACAATGAGTTTTTTTCTTTTACTCTCAGCTTTTTTATGTCTCACTGCAAACATAGCGTCGCATTTTAAAATTAGTTTTCACAATTATGCTTCATGTTTTTCAATTGTCGTCATGTCTTATGACACATCAGGAGACAGGAACAGTGTCATTCTCCCAACACCCAGCAGGAATCACAACAGTTCAGATTTACATCAGGTTTAGTCCACAGATAAAATCTCTCCACAGATGGTCTCCAATTCCTAACGATTAGATGTTGAATTATCTGATTGTTTGCTTTTATTAAAAAAAATAACAAAAACATTTATGCTCTTTTTAATATATGTATATAAAAAAGTACAACAAAAAAAATCTAATTAAAATTTGTTATTGAGTGAGTTTATTATTGGTTCTTTATAAAGTACTATGTTTTGTTAAAATAAAACTAATTAGATTTTTATGTTTAAATTCTCTTCCTATGATCACGTTAATTGAATATGTAATGTAATCAAGACAGGATGCGTCTGTGTTAAAAAGTGTATTTTATGGTTCGCTTTTAGTTAACTAAGAACATCACTGCCGCTACTGGAAAAAATAGATACTTTTGAATGCCATATTTTTCTCTGCTGTTTCCTGAATGTTGACACAGAATTTGAAAATATAGTTTAACAGCAGCTCTAAACTGAACTGGAGTTTCTGCAACAGTCAGATGTAATTCTGTTGAAATAACTTCACATATTCAGCACTGTGGTGTAAAACAGCAGGAACAACTACCTGAAAATCTCTGATGTAAGTGAGGAAGAAGCTGATGAAGGAAAAGGCCAGGAACCACTCAGACACCGTGCTGACCAGATGCGGCACGTAGCCCTGAAAGACGACAACACAAACATTAATGCAACAAAATCTACATAATTTTGTGTTCCATTTTATCTGGAATGGAACACATTAATCTAATCCTTAAATGTAAGTATCAGATCAGCTGATTTAAGCTGTCGGTTTATTATCTGTTTGTGTTTGAACAGATAAGTCCCTCCAGTGTTTCCCGATTGTTTTTGTGATTTTTTGCAATCATAATCACTGATTTTGTAGTGCTACTTCAGAAATATCTGCTTGGTATTTTGCTATATTTGTATTTATGTATGATGGTAAATGAAGCTTTTTGTTACTCGACTGGCATCAAGTAAGGCTGAGGTAAAAGGTAGTACAAGTAAGAAATACTGTTAGTAGTCACTTCAACCAAATGTTTTTAATCATTTTTGTGGAAAATTTGCAATAAACTCAAAATTATGCATTAAAACAAATCCAGGAATCTGCTTATTTTGTGTGAATTTCCGTGACTGCAGAACCGCAAAAAACTGGAGAGACTGATTAGTATCTGCAAATAATCACTTTAGCTCAAGTACCATAATCTGAACTGCATGGATGTAAAAGATGTAATAAATACAAAGGATGCTGATGCTAACTGACCGGTTCTCCTGGGACCCAGTGTAGCTTACGGGGTACATCCACTCCTGACAGAGTGCTGTACATGATGACTGATGATACAAACACTGACCGACTGTTAAGGATAACAACTCGAAATGAGCAATTCAGATTTGCAGGTAAAACATCTGTTGCTTCTTTCATTTTGAGAGACACAGTTCCCTCATTATTACTTCTAACTAACTTCAAAGCATGCATTTATATGAGTCAATAAATTTATGAGAACTCACAATCAGTCAGTTTCCCATTGAGCAAAACTGGTAGGTGATTGGAAGGTCAAATACTGAGAAATCAGTTTGTTTTTACTTAAATGCATCAAAATGTATAGATTGAAGAATTCCCAGTTTTTCGGTCTAAAAATATATCAAACCTAAATTTGTACTTACATGGACTTTTTTGGGTTTTGATGCATAAATTGAGATAATCTTGACTTTCACTTGTCGTTTAATTTAAAGTTACAATCTCTATAAAAACACCTGCAGCAGAATTTTTATTTTTATTTTTATGTGTTTTAGTATCTAGAACAAATTGGAATCACTGAAGAAAAATCAGAAATCACTGTCAGACAAGAAATGCCTCGTCGGTGCATCCTTCATTTTTGTACATAGGAAAGGAGGCAAAATTTCAGATTATCAATTTCTATTGTCCCTGAATGCACCATTAATAGCATAAATGAACAAAAGTCCTGAAAGTTAACTTTTCAAAGAGAAATAAAACTCCTGAGCAATGGGTCAGCAGTTTGTAAAGAAGGAAGTAAGATGCAAGTCTGTTTTAACAGATTTTGCAAGTTTAGTCAATTACTCCAAAATTACATCTTTGGCTTCATGTTTTAATATTGTTGGTCAGTTTCACACATAACTTTCATATTATTTTGTCCACAATTGTGACAACTTCAAAAGCTTGGTTTTTGTTTCTCTAGAAAGAGTTGCGAAAGAATCAACTTCAAAGAGAAGCTACACAACAGGTTTTTGTTCTGGAATCTTAATGGAGTCTGAATAAACCATGTCACAGATATTTCATTAAGGCCACAGGAATTTCTGTCATCCAGTGAAAAATTGGTATCATATTTCTTCTTTCATGTGATTGCTACATATGTGCTTCAGAACTGGCAGAGGGAATTTAAGGATACTGCTGATGATGCTGCCCAGGGTCCAGACCAGGATGCTGAGGCGAACCACAAACGTGGTCTTGCTGTGGATGTGAGGCTGCATGTATTGGGACAGCAGCGTCTGAACCAGGATGTAGATCGCTCCCACACCGAATGTCAACACCGCCCCCACCAGGTGCATGGAGAAAAAGGTGGTCTTCTGCTCAGAGAAGCGTGCAAAAATCTTTAGCTGAGGCATTCAATATTTCAGACAGTCAAAGAACTCAAACTGATACCAGGACAGCAACACTCACCTGGAAGTTGGCCACCACACACATCCCGAAGGAGCTCATCCAGCCGAGGACTAGCCCAAAGCAGTTCAGTTTTTGGAGTTTGACCTCGTCATCGAGAAGAGCCTCCAACTGCTTGTAACGCACATACACCGTGGCAATGCCTGCAAACGGCATTCACACAGAGAGGGAGTAATGTTAAAAAAAATGTCTACTGTTGTGTAGGTCCCTCTTACAATGAAGAATGAGAGTGGAGATCCACATAGTTATACCTAAAAAAGCTGAAACATCCATCATGATCCCAAACACACACCTCTCTGGGGCCAATGTTCCTGTGTCACTGCAAGAAAGAAAAAAAACAAAAACATGATATATTATTTTTAATCACTTTGACTTTTTCGTTTTCTGTCATATGACCCAACATATTGGGTCTGAAGACCCAAGACATTCTCCCAGTTCTGACCTGATGTAAGGCAGCAGAGGGTCAACATGTCTTAGCACCACCGCTGTGATGTAGGCGAAGACAAAGGATGCCACCGTCCAAATGACCAGAGCAGCGGGCAGGAGGCAGAGACCCTGCTGAAACCACCACATGGTGTCCTCACAGCTTCTTCACACTGTGCTGCGAGAAATACGGTCATTAACACCATCATTATTAATATGGATGATATGGCTCACTGACCAGGGCATCACTGTCTCAGGGCACAGCACAAATATTTATCACCATTTCCAGTCAATAAGAAGTGAGAGGCACCATGTTGTACAGAGTGTAAGATCTGTAACAAAATATGGCTCTAAACGGGTCTACTGCAATTATGCATTCTTTAAAACCCAGTTTCGATTAGCAAATCTTATTATAAAAAAAAAAAACAAACAGGGAGAGTCTTACTCTAATTTGAAAACAGTTTAAATCTTGACTTCACTCAATCTTGGGAACTTTTTGTGTCGGTGCCATTTATAAAAACCAGCCGCCACAGAAACAGTTTCTTCCCCAGGCTATAACAAATGACCACTTTCACCACTCTGCTGTGAAACAAAACAAGCACATTTGCACTAACACAACTTGTTTTTCTTCTTTGCTGTTTCTTACAAAACAATGGCAGTACATACATAAATATGTACACATTGTTCCATTTGCCCTTCATGTTATTTTCTCTAAATGTATGTTTATATTTATTCACTGTATGTTGTGTGAGTGAGTAAGTCAAATTCCTTCTTTATGCACATAATTTCTGTTGACAAAGTTGTTTCTGATTGTACAGTATACACAGAACGAGGAACCCAGGAAGGACAGTTCCTCAACTGGAAAAATAAAAAGAAAAGTTTACAGTTTGATATTGTACTAGTGTGTAATTCTTACCATCTATATTAAGTAGGGCTGTTGTAAATGAATATTTTAGTGATCGAGTAACCTATCGATTATTCTTACGATTAATCGGGTAATTGGATAAAAAAAAAAAGATCAAATAAAACATTGGTAAATCTAACGTAACAGCAGTGTTACTATCACATATCAACATTGGTCCAACTTTTCACATTTGAGCTTCTCTAACAGTTACTTTTCTATAGTTTAGAAAATTAACCTGTAACAATAATAGCTCACTTTGTTAACTTGAAGAAAAGTTATACAAAAATCTGAAATT